>OMKZ01035001.1:11173-29948 GCA_900302535.1 Neoniphon sammara | reverse complement strand
AAAATAAAAAGGATGGTAAACTGGGTTTAGGTGGGTTTACCCTCCAATTTGTCCTTTGATGCACAGTTGATGCACACATACTTGAACACACACACACACACACAGACACACACACACACACATGCACACAGCGGTAAAGCAGCAGTAGCCTTAAAGCATTAAACAGCAAACAAAGCTTTTTCCTGAGCCCTCTGTGCAGTTAATGGCTCTAATGTGTCATTGTAGCAATTTGTCACAACACAGTCTGAGGAAAGGGATGTCTGACCTTTGATTAATGAGCCCTCTGAGGTTGACAAACATGGCGACAAAGGCATTCGAAAATAAAAAAAAAGCAAGGTCAAATCAGTCACCGGCGACAAGTTAAGAAGAATCATTTGCTAATTGTCTCTCTCCTCTTATCTCATTTCAAGTAGTAAAAGACTGCTTTAAAAGAGAAACAAGACAGAGCTAAAACAGGGAAAAAAAACACTGCAGGAGGAAGGATGATGAAAGGCGGCGGCGGCAGCGCTGCGAGCCGGAGGAGAGGCTGGCCTCATGGTTCCCTCTGCCCAGTGTGGCTGCTCAGCAGGCGGGCTGCGGAGATGAAGAGGCTCCTTTGAAAAAACACGGATGTGAGGATATCTTTTAACATTCATCCAGCTCTTTTCTGTCTGATGTCTGAATCAACCTTGAATGTTACTTCACACACTGACCGGATCACAGAGCAGGAAAGTAAGAAAGAAAGAAGGAAAGACAATGAAAGTGACAATTACGTATGGGGAAGTATCTCTTAAAATATTCAGACTAGTCCCAAATATCCTCTATTATGTAAGAATAGAACTAAACTGGTCAGACTTTCAGTCTGCATAGTAGGGCATGATCCCTCTGCACACTGCATGCCTACAATTCACTTATTTCCCCTGTGGCCTGCCCTAGTATTGCCTGGTGTTCGTATCCACTCACACATGCATGCAGGCATCCACAAACACAACTGTACAGACACACACACACAAAATCCAGTCTGACTTTTATGTTTTGTGTTCATTTTATCTTTTTTTTTTTCTTGGTTTTATCTCCATTTTGTCTTTTATTTTCTGTAAAGCACTTTGTGACAAACCTCTTTGTGAAAAGCGCTCCATAAATAAAGTCGACTTGACTAAATCTGTCACGCACGCTTCCCGGATCCTGAACATGGACATTTCCCCATGCTGCAGCCTGAGAGAGACAGAAACTGAGGATTATTGAAAATAAGAAAAGATACAATACAAACATGCAAACAAATGAACACACACATTCTGCATGTTTTACTTATTTATAGCTGAAATCAATAAATTTCCATGTGTTGCTCCATGGTGAACTGCAGCTAAGGTGGAGAAGCATCACTTGTCTAATAAAGTGAAAATTTCCACTGACCAGGTAATGAGAATGCAAACATATTATTTAGTGAAGTGTTGAAATTTCAAAGTAAAGCAGCAGGAGATGATGAGAATGTGTGGATGTGACAGTTGCTTCACAGTGCGGTACACACTGCGAGCACAGAGCATTTCACTCAGGTTGGCCGAGGATTATTTTGCCGGTTAATCTGTCTGTTTCTGTGTGTATTTGAGATCACAGCTGGAGCGTCTGTGGTTCATTAATCCGGTTTAGAACGGCTCTGATTTGAACAGACTTTATTGGCTGTGTCAGCCAGGATGGACGCAACTTGACAAACCGATTGAAACCTGATCAATTGATAATTGACCCGGTCTGCATTGTTCCATTTGAACCATGTCAACTCAACTACATTGAGTCTGTAGGGGGGATGTAAACCGTGTTGACTCAGCCAATTTGTGACTGCTGGAGTGTCACAAACTGCGGCCTGGGAGTCCTGTGCTAATCTGTATATAGATCCAGCTGTCAGGATCTCATCACTGTAAGCATCATACATGCCTAATCCTAATCCCACTGAATATTCTGTACCCTCCCTCCTCCAGAAATACTTGTAGAGGTTGTCGGTCTTTGGACCACATTGATAGGCAACAGCACCTAAAGATGAATTTCATATTGGGAAGTATGTGGATTACTTTTATTATCAAGAGTCTCATTTTGACCTGTTAAAGGGAGCCTGGTCTATCTATTTTGCCCTAAATCTGCTGATGTATCAACTCTCTAGAGACCATGGTATAAAGAAAACATTTTGAAGTAATGCTGATGGGTAATTCTGACAGCAATTATGCCCAACAGCGCCTTTTGTTTTCTTAAAACCCATTATGGTATTGCATTTCTCCCTTTTGCCTAGACACGTCCCTGCTAAAGGCAAAGTTGGCAAACTCCACTGAAATCACCTTGACACTCTCTCTCTCAGGTGATTCAGCTTCTAACCTGATTTTACTGAAATATTTATGGTACACTTTGTATTATTGCCAACTGTATTATTCATAAAACATTCCTGCTTTACCAGACAGCACTGAATGGAGAAAAAGAGGGTGGCAGACAGCTACAGAGATGACAAAGCTTGTGAGGTGGACTTGAACTCACAACACTGCATACCTGATAGGCAGTCTGGCTCTCTGCACCATCCATAAGTCTGAATTTTTATATTATATAAGGATAAATCCACTCCAAAAGACTTTAACACTGTTAAAACAGCTATTGATGATACACCTTGCATTTCTGCATGTATTTTGTTGTTTAAGGGTGTATTTTTCTTCATATTGTGCAAAAGTATCCAGACAACATGGCCCATCACTGAGATATCTCAAGTGCAATTACAATGAATTTGATGGTGGAAAATGTTTAAGCCTTCTATAACAAAAACAGCATATCATAAATTGCATGAATGGCATATCAGTGCTAGATATAGATATAGATATATAAATGGTAATATGCTATATGCACATCATATGCATCATGATATGCTAACAGGATTCAGTGCTTAGTAATACTTCTGCATTCAGCACTACCCAAAATAGTTTCAAAATGTTTTGTTGATCTGAGTGGAGAATAAGGAATCATCGATACAAAAATATACTCTATTCTGCTGTGGATGAATGACATTTCTTTGTATGTGTGTATTTTATTGTGGCTTAAAATGTTTTTTCTTTGATTGTTTGCTCACACCATGTGCTCCTATTTACTTCTGCCTCCGCCAACTACAAGCTACATCTCAGACCGCGGGGAGCTGAGACCACGCATCAGTAACACTAGTAATGAGAAACTCCTACCACAGTGTGTGAATAAATCTGAACTACTGTAACCCTTTAAAGTAAAGATTTTGTGGGTTTGTCCATGCATTTGTAATGCTGGACCCACAGGTGGGACAAGGGGAGCTGACGAGGTTTCAACATGCGCTAACAACCTGGCTCTTTTCAACAGATCCACTTTGAAATGGTTCGATCGAAGTTTCAGCACAGACAAGACAGGAAAAACATGAGCGATCCTTTTTTTTTTTTCATTCCAAAGCACATTTTTAAGAATTTTGGTCTTGCCATTAAGAAATTTCTCACACAGTCTCAAGACAGCATGCTAGTGACCTATTTTACATGCTGACCGATGAATTGTGAAACACTGCTGCAAGACATGTTTTCAAGTGTGCGCCGCTCCAAAAATAGACCTGAGTTTTAATTATAGCAGGAATGTTGTGAATCAGAGGATGGACTCTGTGCGTGTGCATGTGTGTGTGTGTGTGTGTGTGTGTGTGTGTGTATGTGTGCGTGCAATATTATTCATGCCTGGACCCTGGGGACACTTGCACAGTCGAAAAGAGCTTTGATCAGCCCAAGGCAACATGGAGAGAGAAATTGTGGATTCAGCTGGATGGGGCAGCCACAGTCACAATGCAAAAACACACAAACAAGCACGCTCACACACCTAGACACTAATAGTTGCCTTGGTTCCTGCAGTCTGTTATCAGAAAGATGAATGCACCATCTCTCTTCCTTTGTCTTCTTCCCCTCTCTTGCTCTCTCTCTCTCTCTCTCGTCACACACACCCCACCTCCAAGTCAACATACAATAAAAGCGCAGTCCTACAAACCCCAGGAGACTTGTGATCGACTTTGATAGCAGTGTTGACAGGATGGGACACAAATAACTCAGCTATACCTGTACATCTATACATGACAGAGCAGTGGTGTACTAGAAGATTGTTAGAACGCAACAAACTGCCACTGGGGATGCAAGCCAATATGAATGACAGCCAAATATGTTTACTAACAATGCAGCGTGCCTCTGTTGTACTCTCCTGGGTGTTTAAGTATATATTTGAGAATGATAACACTTCTTCGTGGAACATCGGACTCAAAGTAACTTTGAAGGGATAATTGGACAACCTGTGCCATACTGAATTCCAACCCACTGTGGGAGTTTCTGGGTGTTTTCGTAGCTGTGTTCCTCACAACTCCAAGTCCTTTATCGCAATTAAATTAATCCCAGGAGACGGTATCTTTCCCTGCTGTTAAATGCCCACATTCTTTGTGCATCAGTGCCATATTATCTTTCTGCTATTTGGCTCTAGTCAGTATTAAACAGTGTGTTTACATAGTTAAGTTATATTAGTTATGTTAATAGCATCAGGTAATGCATGAAAATGTTTTTTCTTTCGTTTATCTTTGAGATGTCATAGAAAATTGGAGATTATCAACATGATTTAAAGTTATAGGTTGTTTAGCCTTCCATCACTATATAGAAGTATGTATGAAAAATATATAACAACAAACCGACACTCCCTGACCTGAACCTTCTCGTGGTGGGTAAAAAAAACTCCCCCAAAACAACCAAAACCAAAAAAGGAAAAAATTTTTAAGAAATCTTTGAAAGGATCACAGAGAAACGCCTTCCAAGTGGGCAATTATTAGCTCAAATCAAATCTAGTAAATTAAATGAAAACAAATAGATCAAGAGAAATCTAATCAAATCATTTGAATTTTAGGTAGACCAGATGACTCAGGGTGTGATCCTTCCTTGGACAGAAGAGGGTCACTCTTCTGTCAACAGCCATGATATTTTCTAATGTGTAATTTCATGACAGGCATCAGTGGCTATGTTTACATACACAGAAAATTCCATTTTTGACCTGGTTACTCAAGCAAACCTGTTTGGGGATCAGTGCATGTAAATGTCATAACGGGGTTAGAATAACCAGGTTAAAATCATACTCAGATTACAGGAAACCCAGTTTGAGATGCCTGGCTCACTCCAATATTAACTCCAATATTTCTGTGACATGTACATTTTGTATTCTGTTCACTTCATGTTTATACTGTCTGTACAAGCTCAGACTTTTGCATTATTTCAGTCAACAAAAACCACGGCAGCAAGCACTGCTCACTGTTACTACTGCGATCATCGTTTCTTCCCTCTGTGTTCGCCGCAACTTCAGTCAAATAGAGAAGGCAGCTACATCTTTCTGCCGGCGGACCACTTCATCTGTGGGTGGGAAACCACAGGTGGACAGGAATATTCTGTTAACTGGTTTATTTATGGCACCGTGGAGACGCTATCACAAGGTGTCAAAGGTTCATGTAAACATAGAAATCCAAGCACAGATGCTTACACGGAGGATGGTCACACTCAACAGCCTGAAAATTTTGCAAAACATAATTCAATTTCATAACAGACACAAGAGAGTTCAACTTTCAAGATTTTACCAGTGGCTATGGTTACATGCTCGGTGTAACATGGCTTTTGATCAAAGGTCAATGGGTGTTTAATGTACCTTTGCTACCTTGCAATCAAGTCTCCTTGAGTGAACAAGTTAACAAAATTTCTGTCTTTCTGAATGTGTAGAACTCTTCGATCACCTTCGATACCTGTAAATGTAAGCTGATACAAAGTGATGGTTGACCTGCACTGCAGCAGCTGACTGATACACAGCAACGGTCATGTAGATGGGACTATTTTTCTTTGTGGAATCATTTTGTCAACAGTTAATCATAAGAAATCAGTAGCAAATTAATAATGAAAAGGTGGTATAATCACAATAATGTACTCGATGTCATGCTATGCTGTAAAATATTGGTGTGCTGCGGTCATGGGCGTGTCCTTGTGCTTTAGATCAGCACTCCCTCCTTTTTATATGGTAATATATGGGTAACAGTACTGCTTGCAAGCTTTATTTGACAACAAAATGTACCCATAATGCTGTGACAGTAAGGTATTTACATGCCACAGTCAGGATACAGCCAGGCATCTTAACCAGAGTTAAATTGGGTTATTGTAACTGGGTTATATCTACATGTCGACTCAGAACCGTATTAATTCAGTGATCAGGTTAAAGACATATCTCTCTGTACATGTAAATGTAGCTGGCATCAAGGTCACTTTATTATTGATTTAAATTTTTTGCTTGCAAGATCTGCGCCAAATCAACTTTTATAAATAAGGGCCCTGGGCTATTCAAAACAATTAAATTCTATTCAGCGTTAAAATTCCACTTTCTTTTAAGGTGACCCTGCTACTACACAAGTGCTTTAAGCACAAAATCATTATAAATGATACAAACATTCATGAAAGTCATTGTAAATGATAAGAACACTACTGTTTAATTAGCTGGTTAATGTATTAAACCCTAGGGCTATTTGTTTATACAGTATATTCCCTGTAGTCCCTCTGCCTAAATACTAAGGGAGGACAGCTGGTTGCACTGAATTTGCATTTTTTTTTTCATTAAAACATGCCTGTATTAAACACCAACATTAAACATAAAACTGTACAATGTGGCCATGAGCAGACAATACAGATGGCAGGGAATAATGGAGCAACTCACACAGGAAAATCATACTTTATCATCTATTGTTTGTATAGGTTTCACTTTCTGTTCTCTCTACTCTGCAGCTCCAAGGGACTGCATTTGTAAATTTTATGTATATGTGCATATTACACATTCATGTGAGTGCGTACTTCTATGTGTCCTTGTGAGAATGTTTCTGTTTGCATGCATTCCTTTATGAGGCTGCTTGGTAGATTAATTTATATTCAGCTTCTCTGCTGTGTATTGTGTTCAGCACTTTCAATTTTTGTGGTGCATTTATTTACATTGCAGGTATGATAAGAAACCTCATGCAGCATTAACTCTGCTTCATTTCATTCTGCTCTCCTCCTGTATTTGTCTTGTGTAAATTGCAGGGCAAGTAACCCCCTCACCTCCTCTCACCTTTTCTATCCTTCCTTTTTACACATTGCTTTCAAGTTGAGGCTGAGTAAAACATCAAAGCATGGACTCTGGATGAGTGTCAGTGACTGGTACAGTGGGGAACACTGGAGCAACCCACCTCTTGCTGTGAGGAAAATAATGATGTATGATGATGATAATTTAACGATGAAAATGCACAATAAATTAAAGAGCACAGCCTATCACTTTTCCATACCACTTCTACACCAAGGGGAAAAAAATCTACCAACCTGACTGGAATGCAATGTTTTCTCTCATGTTCTGCCATGGGGGTTATTTTTATTATAACTACACTATGGAGACTACACCAAAAGATGGCGGTTAATTGGTAATTTATTATATTACAGAGGTTAAAGTTATTCTGCATTTTAGGTATAATTGCCTGCCTAAAATATCCTGTATCATTACACCTACAAACTGTTTATACCTTTGGCTGGAGCTGTGAAGCCGATAATTAATATTGTTGCAGGGTTCAGATCGCAGGACTGAAATTTGGTGTTAACGCTTTATACTGGGTTCAGGTCCCGGATGGTAGTGGGGTCTTAGGTGAGTGTTAAGTGGGTATCAGGCTCTTTAAACTGCTGCTACAAAAGGTGAAGTTTCAAGCTGAGATTTGTCACCTCATGAAAATACATGATGAATTCAAAAGTCTAACATTCCATAATCTATGAACGTATTTACCTTCTTTCTCTTCCATCCTCTATCTCTCCCCCTCTGCTTTCAGTGACTCAGTCTGATCTGTCATGGGTCTTGGGCATCTGGGATTGGAAGGGTATGTTCTTGAGTTGGTCTCCCTCTCTTACATCAGTTTAGTTTGTTTGGGCAAAGTATGACTCGAACTTGAACTTACAAGCTTTGGCCTCTGCAAGACTTCTCACAGACTCATATCCAATGATTTTCTGACTCTGTGCTCTATAGAAACAACAGCCAGCGCTGACAGCCCGTGACATGGCTGACCTCAGGTAAGTTTTAATAAGCTCCCAGGCTGAGAAACATCTATCAGCTGAAGTCACTGTCACAGAGAGTGTGAGAGCCAGTCTTATAGCTGCACTCAAATTAAGGTGCACATCTATGACAAGTTCCCTATAGATATAATCAACATCTCAGGTGGTCTAGAGATGTGGGGGGTGTATGCTGCACATCTAGTTTCAGGTTCTCTTCAGCAGTTACATCTCTTCTTTGCTTCAGTCTTTGCTAGCTAACATCAAATTTTATTTCCTGTGCATTATTTGTCATCATGCATAAATCAATACAGCTCAAAATACATTCGGCTGGAGTGACAGGGGCAGGATAAACTTCCTTTGCATTTGGCTTCTGTTGACTCATCTCTGGCCATGACATTTTCTCTTGCAGTTTTCCTGCTGTTTCCCTTACATCTACGTGGGAGTCCAGCGTTTCTGCATTGCTGCACATATTCTGTTATTCCTTTAGCTTCTCTTCTCAGGGTTTCAGCTGTCACCTTGCCCACTTTGGAATTTGCTTCACAAAATATCACACCAAACAATGCCAAGGCCTGGTGCACATCCCCTGACAGATGCTTCCAGATGTTGACATTCCCTCTGCTTCCTTCTTCTCTGTGGCATATTCTCTCAGGGCAGTCAAAGACCCACCATTTCAGGCATGCAGTAACAAACAACATCGTCAGCTGTACTCTTCCATAATTAGCTGTGGACAGAGGCTTCACTGACAGGTTCGTCACATACTTGTGTAGAAAGGTGCAGTGTTCAGTGTACAGAGGAGCTGAAAAGTAATAGTTGCTGCAGCAGCCCAAAAAAGATGATAAGACACCACAGATGACTTGGTTGTACCACCAACAACAAGGTAAAGGGTGTGACTTCTAAAAAATTAAAAAACAAAACAAAACATATATTACCTTGTTGAGCTCTAGCACTTTTTTGATTGTTGATTGTTTTCTTGCATATTTCTGCTGCTGACCAATCAAGACTGAGATATCCAAGCCAAATTTGTCTAGGTCCTTTAGGCATGTAGCATGATCGCTCTTCCCTGTTGTATCAATAACTTTGAGCAAGCTAGCAAAGTGCTCATGAATGCTGACAGCCACTGATGCCCTGCAGTTACAATGAATTTCTCAGGTGATGTATTCAGTTGCATTTTTATCTTGTTATATTCTAATCTATAATTTTTAATCATCTTTAGATATTTTCAAATGCCTCTTTTTTATTTTATTTTTTACATTTATGCAAAGCACTTTGAATTGCTGTTGTGCATAAACTTGCCTTGAGGTCTGCTAATAATTGTACCGCTGAAAGTTGTTTGTTGACTCACACCCAGACTGCAGTTCATTGTAACCAAAAACAGCTGGGACTGGCACTTCTGTTTATTTTGTTTAGTATAGCAGTGTCAGTTTCATCTTGGGGAGCGTCACTTTATCATATTCATCATCAACATCGTGGCCCTGGGACTCTGGGAGTCTGAGTCCAGCCGCACATCATCTGTTCGTCTCTTATTTCCATAGAGTGAAACTTTGCTAATGCCAGTTTGTAGGCCTGCTTGCCTGTGGCTGGGGATCGTGGCATTGCCTTGCGTGGTTGAATACTGTGTAAAGTTCGCCTCAATCACTAGAGTTAGGATTAGGGATGGGCTTTCTGTCAGAAAGCCTCGGCGGCTGATTTTACACAAGTGCGTCGTTGCAGAACTTTAACTATAATAAGTGTTGCCGGCTCTGATGGCTGGAGTGTGGAGAGCATTTGATTCACTGGAGCTTGTTGCTGAGCTGGTGGAAGTGCAGGCAGTGGTACAGTATTGCTATACCAGCACTAACAGTTTGTTCTGTTGTAGGCTGCAAACATATCTTTAATTTTCTCTTTATAATGCAGCACTTATACAGAACTGCTTACTAGCTTGTTACTAAAGACATATAGCTGATATACAGGGAGTCACAGCTCAGGATAGAAAATAATCCACATTGTAACAACAATGTGGGTATTTTTTAATCCTTAAATATAGCTTAAAATGATGAAATAAGGCTATATATTATATATCGGCTACAAATGTGAACATCTGTCCCTGGTTGACTGAAGTTTCACCGTTGGTCAGCCATGTGTTGGCATTTCACCATTCGTTGGCTGCTGCTCTTTCAAAATGAATGGGCGCAAATGGTTTCCTATTACATCATCAGGGGGCATTTATAAATCTCTGTTTGAACAAGGTTCTGTTGACATGTGAAAAGCACTTTTTGCTTGTCATAAAGAACAAATTACATATTTTGTTGCATTCACATTAAACTAAGACATTCCAATGGATTTTACAGTTCTTGCATGGTTATTTGTGAAGATATATTTACGTTTATGGGCTTCTTTTCCCACACCGGCAGCCATATTCTTTGATTTCGCAAAGCACTCTGGGAAATTTCCATCCACTCTTCCATTTGTAGTCTGCAAATGTTCTGTTTGGACCAACAGTGGTTGGCTGCAGTGACAGGCACTCACAGCGAGAGGACATACATGGTCCAGCCATATACTAGGTTTTGACCTTGTCTTGTTTTCTGTGTGTGTATATATCCAAAGCCCCCATGTGTGGAAAATATACATAATTTATCATATACAGTATAAATATCACCTTAATATCACCTCTAGCCTACTTAAGTAGATGTGACAGTTAGTACACTCTATACTCAGTAAAATTTCGAATGCAGTACTTTTCAGTTGTGCTATCGCCACTTTTATTTAGGCAATACAAATGGCAATACAACTTTCTCCACCACGGCTTCAACGTTATGGAAAAAGAATACACCGGGACGCCGCCACTCCCTGCCAAAGCCAACCACCAGAGACAAACACAATTCATTTTCCATCATATTATCCCTCACATTCACCAAGCTTTGCTCCCAGCCTTTGGGTGTCCCTGGAGGTTTCTGAGACGGAGACAGGAAATAATCAAAGCTCCGCCGAGCTGATGCCACACTAGGAACATCGAGCAGATGAACTCACATTCCCTTCATATGCACCTGGCTGATCTTTTCAGAGTGTTGGCTGTAATCCCAATGTGCATTTTTTTTCTCTGCTGAAGTGATTCTTAGTGACTACACTGTCTTTGACATGCTGTCATTCATCTCTTCATTTTCTCCCTAAGATTTCCTGTGATTCCCTCTGGACATTTGCACAGCCAATAGTCTCACAGCTTTAGCTGAGGCTTTCTCCTGTTTTTATTTTTGTTTTTGTATTTTCAGCTGTTATTTTGATGCTGTACTTACTCACTATGTATTTTTCTTTTTTTCTTTTTTTTTCTTCGTGTATTGTTTATGTGGTTGACGTGATACAATTCTACCTTTCTATTTTTTTTTTCTCTTGAATTCCTTATTCACACCCTGAGCAAAAGTTCAAAAGCTCCTTCATTTTGAACAGGGAACCAATACTTTACTGTTACTCAGCAACTGACTTCTGTTCATTTTGTCTGTCAATCAGAACTTTCTACTGTCTACTTCCATCTGGCATCTCATTTATTAACTAACCAGGAACTGCATTCCCAAAGGTGTCATCTAACTATAGTCACAGGACCCACTGGAAGAACTGCTGTCGGCAGTTTTACTGTTCCTCAAAACCGCTGTGGAAATGAATGTTCACAACCATTATCGCACATCTGTTTAGTTGCAACAACAGCTCTGGACTTGTAGTAAGAATCATAGTTCACCATTTGTCATTGAAATCCTCCCACTCACATCATCGCTGTACTGCGGCCTAAAATAACCAAGAAGGTATCATGTGAGATTTAGATAGATTATAGATTTTAGTGACCAAATCTATTTGTGTTATGACAAGACTATCTTAACGAGTCTTGACTTGAATTTTAATGAGCCCAAACCGTTTGTGTTTATACTGGTTAGTTTATTTTTCCTATTACCCTGCTTAATGTTCTTTTTTTGTGTGTATGAGTCACTCCATCAAAAACAAGGCTGATTTGGGCTATTTCACCCACACTCACATGCCCCAAAACTGAAAACTGGCCCGCACAAATTCAACTGGCTCGAGTGATGGCATGAAATAGGTGGGATGCCTCATATCGCAGGAAGTATCAAATTATTTGACAATCAGTAAAATGATGAAATCAAAAAAAAAGAAAATTCAGTGATTTGGGGAAATAGGCTACAGTTAAAAAGTTAGTAAATAGTTTTCTTCAATTAGTAGGCCTTCAATGAATAGTGTTTTTAAGAATTCAAGTCAAAACATTTCTAACCAATTATGAACAAAAACCATAGTGATAATCTTGGGGAATCAGTGATACCAAAGACTGGTACGGATGAGAATTTGAAGCAATACAGCTCTCTCAAACCAAATATTAGTGATCAAACGTGTTTTCAATTAGGTTTACATTTCCAGGTCTGCAGTATGCAACCTGTCTGGATGTAGGTTAACGAAACTGACATCATCATCATTGTCGTCACAGATCCCCTCTTCCTCCTCTGGCAGGTCAAACATGGGATTGAGCTACAATGTTTTGAAGCGATGCTTTGACGACCAGCACCGCAGCATTTATGGCAGCGCTTGGCTTGCTGATGCAGCAAAACTTTTGCTTCCAGTCTCCAGACTCCAATTGTCCTCTCCACTACATTAATGTGTGTGAGTGCAGGCCTCACTGAACCTCTCCTCTACAACAGCAGTTGGCTGCAGCACTGACGTGAGAAAATAAGCTGCTAGGAGAGGTTAATCATGATGCCCTAATAACCAGACTTCACCAAAATGTCCATCTTCAGCCACCTGGCAAATGGCTAAAGTGGACAAAATGAAGGAGTCATGTGCTTCCTGGCCATCTTGCTATGGTGTACGCGAAGATTTCCTGATGGCTGCAAATAACTCGTACACTGACACTGATGGCAGAGTGTTTTTTTCTTCAGATGTAGAGATGAACATTCATTGACAGACTTACACAAGGTATCAGGGTACCATTTATCACACCAGTGTCCCTTGGGAATTTGGCTACAGCATGAACCATTGATTGTTGTCCTGTATTTCACCTCTTGCTCTGGTGAAGCTAATAGAGTCGGCCAGGTGCAGTAGCACAGGTGTTACTGCTGTAACAGCTACCAATGCAGGTTTGTTCAGGTTTAACAAAGCCTATAGATCCATATACCATTCATTTACTGCATTACAAGCAGTTATGCAGTGTGCTATTTGTTATGCTATAGATAGCATAAACATCGAGGACATTTTTAGTGTTTCATCAACCAGCATCACAAACCACTGTAATACAAACACCTCTTCTCGTAGCCATCACTCCATCTTAGTGTGAAACCATCCAGCTGCCACAGTATTAAGTCATTTCTGCAAGATTTTGATTTCCCAGCATTCAATATAAAAGCCTTCAAGAGAACATTATGTAGTTTTCCCAGCCGTACTAATTAAATGTGAAAATTGTGCCACTCTCTGTTGCATTTGAAAAAATGAAGATGGTATGTAGTAAACATGGTCCCCACACCTACAGTTACAATAGTATTATTGTCTATACATTTTCTAAATCCTTTCCTCCTACAGATTAAATTTCATCCCCTATTCAAACAAAAAGCACTTTTTTTTCCTCTGCTACTCAAATGTAATTTACATTTTGGTCAAATGTTTTTATTTTTTTAAAAATCATACAAAACAGCACATAAAGATTGGAACAACAGCCCAAGAATGATTCTATAAAATGAGAGGCTAGAATGCAAAAGCATAACGAAGGTCCACATCTATGGATCTGTGAACGAAAAATTAATTCAAATGTATTCAGAGGAATGTAGGTAGGACTCACATGCAGCTTTCCTCTCTCACATTAACTACACTGAAGTATAATTAGTACTCGCTCTCTGGAGGGGGCCAAACCAGTGAGAGGGAATGAGGATCTGCTGCTCGTCTGCTGGTCCAGGAGCAGATTTGCCCTCCCAGGAGCCATCACCTCCTCATCATGGCTGCCTTGTTGCTCCCTCAAGGCTCCTAGTTCTTCCTCGATTGCCCTAATTTGTGAAATTTTCTTTCCTTTGCACCGGGGGAGCTCCTCAGTACAGCCACGGTCGTCGTACCACCTCCTGTTTGCCGTGACAGACGAGGCTGCAACAAAGATGCGGCAGGTTGCAGTGGAGTAGATGTTGAAGCTTCGTTTGGAGTGGAATTAGGGTAAGAGAGCACAAGTGCAGGGGAACCAGACGTCCCTTGGCCAGCCTGGGAGAGCAGGTGCCAAAGGGGATGAACACTTCCTGCCACATACATCTGTGTCTTTAGCATCCATTGACTTTTTCACAACAGCCATTCTGACATGAAATAGTAGGTAAACACAGGTGTTAATAATCACATTAATTAAGGCTCTGTACCTATATGGAACTGAGCCTTCATTCATGTAATAATCAGTAACACCTGTGTTTACCTGCTATTTCCTGTCTAAATGGCTGCTGTGAAAAAGGTCTATTGCCCAAGATGTTGAGGGCACCCTGTGGCTGCCCCCTCCAGTGATAATATTGGTGATAATCTTCCTCTAGTTTTCAACCTTCGTAATGATTTTTTTTTTAAACTGCCTTGTTGTGGTTGTGGCATGCACCACATAGTTGGCATCTCACTGTTATCAATTATCATGTATGGGTTAACAAGACCTTGAGTTTTGACAATCTTCCTTTCATGTTACAAGAGTTACATGTGTTGTAGTCATAGAGCAGCTGACTGTTCCAAAAAAAATGATTATGGAAAATATAATTTTAAACAGTGGCACTGACACACTTCATATGTCTTCGCTTATTACTTAGCTGTAAAGATTTTCTCATATTTAATTTAAACTCATTAATTCAGTTTATGAATTAGTTAAATCCAACATGAATTAATTTAATACATAATGCATTAATTGATGCACTAATTAATACACAAATCTATGAAAAAATATATATATTTTGTTTTGACTGACTGACTAAATAAATAAATAAATAAAAATGGATCTCTGAATTTATGCATCTTAAAAACAGGAAATCTATGGGAAGTAAAATGTTGCCAGAGGTGAACTGGGTTTCTCAAACTGTTGGAAGTCTGGTTGTGGTACTGCTTTTGTTCTAGCTTGTTTGTTTGTTTTACCCTTTTCGGTTGGACAATTTCTTGTTTTTTTCAGCGCATCTTCTAATTGTACTGAATAAACAAGATGCACACGTTCTGTGAGCTAACCTATTGTCTGTGAGAACTTGTTGTATTCCCTGTTAGTAAATGATGTTTCTTCAAGTGCCTGATTAAATTAGTGGTATTGTAATTAGCTCTGCTGCTGTCACCTCTCCAAACACTGCAAACGGCACAATAAGCTGGTTGACTGTTTTCCCTCTCCAGTTTAAAGTCATTTCAGAGCGTGTAGACATGATGCTGCGGTCAGACAGCGCACCACGCTGCAGTCAGTGGTGGCCAGTGCTTGTTTAGCAAATACTTTTTACATCAACTTGCATAAACGACAAAGGAGGTTTGGGGGCAGGTTAAATAAATACATATATTTTGATGATTTGACTGAAACGCATCCTCAAGTTTTTGGGGACCCCCCAACTGTAATTTGTTACTTGTTTCCAATAATGTTCCCAACGCCAGATTTAACAATAATTACCCCCCTTCCTCGACAATTAACAATGTAAGCTAGGCATATGTATTTGTTGACATATGAATACTTAACCATAAATATGAGACAGCCCAGGTTAAAAAAAAAAAATTATCCACTACATGGACATTGGTGATCATATGTTCTTTTACAACGGATTGGAAAATACTGAAGTTCATAAATGTAACATCCACTTGTAAAAGAATGTAGGCAGTTCACACCTTCAGTGCTGCTGGGTAAAAGTGTGACCCATTCTGCACCGGAATATGACTAAAAATTGTATTTATTTATTTATTTACTAAAAATCTACTATGTCTAGCCACACCGATCCAATAAATGACAACATAAATACACAAAGTAAATAAAGATTAAATAAAGACCACTTTCATTTGTTTCCAATCCTTTAGAGTTTAAAACAACAAATATCTAAAGCGTTCGTCTCCAGGCGGTCTTCTTTAAATCTTTTTAATAGTCAAGAGGATATCCTTCTCTCTCAGGCTTTCCCATATTGTGGGCAGTAAAACAGACTGCTCTAACTGGCAGTGATTGTAATTTGTGTTATGATATTTGTTGAAAATAAACAATGTATCATATAATCTTGCATGCTCTTAGATCATTCTTCTTTCCACAGCAAAAAAAAAAGGTGACTTACAGCTGAACCTTCACTCTGCTGTTCCACTACAAAACTGCACTGTGCTACTTGATTTGTAAAATAAATCAACAGTCTCCAAAGGACTTCTTTTGTTATAGGATCCCTTTGGTTATTACTTATGACCAAAGCCACTTCAGTGTTCGACAAGGCGTATTTGCAAAAGTTGGAAGAGCTTATGAGAGGCACTTGAAGGCACTATACATACTTTATAGATTAATGATCTAAACAAGGCTGTGCTGCAGCCACTGAATATCCCCATCTGGTTTGTTCCTTGTCTGGCAGGAAACTCACTCAGGGGGTTTACATGCACAGTTGCAATCGGGCTGAAGTCTTAAGCTCAATTAGATCAAAGACAAGACTTAATTGGACTATGTCGTTGTTCATGTATACATGACTAAGTCAAGGAAATGATTTACTGACTGCAGCAGCCTGTGTCAGCATCTGACGAAGACTTTGTTCCAGTTAATAAGAAGAAGAAACTTTCTTCCAGTTGAGTTTTTGGGTCACATAGCGGAACTAAACAGTGGGTTGGGAAATAAAAAAGTTTGCCGTTCCTTGTTTTTTGTTTGTCCATGTATTTAAGGATATCCAACTCCTTCAGCTGCAACAATATGAAGTCCATCTCCTCATCTGTCCAAAAATGCACATTGGTTTTTGCCTCAGCATTCCCCATGATTCCCCATGCCTTGGTTTTGCGTTCGACTTCTGGCTATCACACCTGTGGAGGCTCAGAACATGTGCAGAACACCTCAGCCAATTGTTGTCCAATTAAAGTGTTTACATGCTGTAGTAAATCAGTCTCCAAATGCATTATCTGGGTCTGTTAGTCCGACTCGGGACGATTTCAGTAGGACTAAAATTTTTACATGTCGTTTGAAAAAGTCCGGCTAAAATCAAACTTTTAAAATGCATGTAAATCCACTGACAGTTTCCACTGAACTCCTGATGCAGGTGCTTCACTGATGCTATGACCACCGTACATCAGTAGACCCTCTCTGGTGGTGATAGATAGAATGAAAACACTATAACAGTGCCTGTCATCTGCCAGCGAGTGGGTGGGTTGTTAGACCCGCACAAAGACTTCTACAAGGCCTTCATTAAACAATAAGAGTGAAAGGAATCAAATCCTTTGTGCAAATTATTGTTAACTTGTCCAACAGTTGTTTAAAGACTGTCAAGATATTAGGAAAAAAGCGGCTGAATTTACGCAGAAGGAGTTGGCAGATCGTCATGTGTTTTGTCAAATCTGGTTTAGTCACTGTGAAGAGAAAGGATCAAATATTGTCCATTTCAGCACGTGTTGATTCAGCCTTTCAGATAAAGCAAACCACACCGAGGGCTAATCAAAATGCAACAATGTGGTAATCAGCGGTATCACAGTCAGTTAATGAGAAATGGTGTGAAAGGGAAGATGATGTGAGAAAGCTATACAATGCACACTCTCTGCAATCCAACATTGCCTCAGTGCTGTATCCTCAGACAATAGCCCACAGCTTTATTCTTTTCTTTATTTGTGTCTAGCTTAATTAGATGTTTAGGCACCTCAAGCAAGACTCATTCATATTCATATTCATTTATACATTTGTTCATGAGTAACATGTTTTGCAGTGCTCAATGTTTAGGGAAACTATCGTATGGACTGTTTAGGTGCTGCAGAATCCCAACAGCTCTATGTAAGGAAAACACAGTGTGTGCTGATTCACCAGGCAGTACAGTAGAAGTGTAGCAAGCTGAAGACTGGTGCACTGTACCAGTCTACATACCATTGAATACTTCAGTGGCTAATCCAGTGCATGAATTTAATATTTTTTTTGAGCTATTCTCTTAGTTACAAAAACATCATGCTCCCATAACACTGGTATTAAAGAGAAAAAGATTTCAATGGAATTCTTCACCCAAAAACGATCTATTTTGTACTGTGAACTCACCCTTGAATGTAATCTTGAATGTCCAAAAAAAAGTTTCAATCACATGGCTCATAGAGATCAAAGGAGATTGAAATGAAGACCCGCCTCCAGCTTGGTCATTGGCCAAGAATCCTACTCAGTCATTGGCTACGCTGATGCTTCAATCACTACACTGAGACATGCTTCAGGTACTACACTGATGTAGCCAGAAGTGATTTATTAAGCAATTTATAGTGAAAGCACATTGGTTTGGGATGTGCTGAATATACAAATGGAGAGCAAAACTCCATTTTTGCTGCATGAAAAGTTTGAGAATTTGAAACATTTTCATATCCTTTTCACTGCAGTTTTTGGAATCTTCGGTCTCCATGAGGTATGCTATTGAAAACTTTTTTTTGATTGCACAACACACTTCAGGGTGAGCACATTATACAAAATACATGGTCTTCAGGTTAATATTCCTTTAAAATCAGCAGAATTTCACCCCAATCATGTATGCCACCCTTATTTCCCCAGCACTTATGAAGCACAATCACAGTAAGTT
>OMKZ01034993.1:3292-24682 GCA_900302535.1 Neoniphon sammara | reverse complement strand
CCCAAAAAAAAAAAAAAAAAAAAAAAAAAATTCAGCTGCGCCAAAGCACTGCATCCACTGAAGACTTGTTGGGAATCTGCCAATGTCATTCTACCTGTATATATTGGCTAACAAAATTTGTACAGGGCTTTTGTTCCATTTAAAATGAAGCTCCAACTGGGTGGATCCTGAGGGATGGGGATGCAAAATGAAATTACATCATAGGGATTTTTTACTAGGGATGTCAGCTTTGACAATCAATCAAAAATGACAAATACTGGGCTGGGACTATATCTAACAAGCTTAAATATAATGTACAACTGTGTATTGTTCATTTTGTAGGCCATAATATTCTATTATTGTTTCTCCTTTGTATTTCTTTATCACATATATGACTCAATTTGTTTATGTTGGTCTGAATAGAACAGTCCATTATCCGTCTATCCATCCACAGTCTATCTTGGGGTGAAGCTATGTATTAAAACAATGTTATTTTGCACACTTGTGAGTAAACTTGTTTCAGAACTGTATTTTTTTTAAGTGTCCCTTGGCACTTTGTCATCAAGACCAGCTGTCTCCTGGGGAAGAACCCATCTGAAAATGTCCCTCAGTAAAACAGATTCAGCTGATACTGAAACAACCATAAATAAATCACAAGCTAATAAAGGAGCTGGCAGTGAGTAAATGCTGCAGAAATTGCCTCCACCTATGAGGAAAAATGTAAGTAGAGAGTGGAAAGCAGGGAAAGGCAAAATGACATTACACTTTGACATTGCACCTTGCTGACCTTGAACTTCACAGTCCATACTGAATGCAAAAATGTATCCATAGATCATCCATTGACACACTGGAGGCTGGTGTTGGTATCCAAGGTGTCCACTGCTTGTCTCCTCTGTCATTTGCAATGGACTTGGTATTTCAGCTGGTCAGGAATGAAACAATGCAATTAAGCTCCATGGCCTAACCCGATAAGCTGACCAATTATTCTGCAGAGGGTGTCATGACAACAACACAGAGCCCCCACTGCCTCCCACTCTCCTGCCTTTACAATTATTCAGTCATGATGCCATGAATACAGAAAGCAGGACCGCCTCAGCCAGGCTAAGGTACCATATAAAATCGATGATAATTGCTAAATGAACATGATCTCTGCACTGACATTTTAGGGAAAGCAGGTATTTGGTGTCATAATATGTGGTCAAGAAAGGAAAATGTGATTATTATCTAGTAATCTAAGATAATCAAACAATCCAATCACACAGCAAGTGATTACGGACTTGAGAACAAGATATTTTTGTGACTTTACAATTGTTTATGTGGGTTACTATGCACAAAAAAATGGCTATTGTGTAAAAATAAAGCGATTCCTGCAGTAATAAAATTTGCATACAATTAAAGTTCTACTAAACTTCTAACCTAATGCAAAACATACAGGCATCTACACGTTCACATATACAAATCTGAATCAATAAGTGATAAATCATTAATTTCAAAAACAATTGTATCAAGCCCTGATTCTATTCAGACAGTATTCTACTTGATTTAAAATAATCTAATGTACATACATAAATTACACAACTTTGACATTGAAAAAATACAGCATATGGAAATAGGTTTCTTTACTCTAATAGTTTTGGCCTTACCATACATACATACATACATACATACATACAGCACGTTGTCCTCACAACCCAAAATTATCACTATTCTCTCACCATAACAACATTATCTTTATGTACAGTGGCAAGTGAGTGAGCGAAGAGGTGGGTAAAACTGCGTAAAATTATCTTTTGGTTATGTGAGCCACATTTGACTGACAGTCATTGAATAAATTAGCTGAGAAAAGCAAGCTGACATTGTCATATTTAGCCATCTCTGTTCCAATACTGCAGTAGATGTTTTTTAAATTTTAAATTTTTTAAACACAAGCTCTATCCCCAGGATTACACAAAATTATTGACGAACCTGCAACATCTTCTGTCCTTAAAGTCAAAATTAATAGGAATGCATTGATAGGGAATTTTCCATCATATAAGCTAAGTCTATTGTAGGGTCATGTGTCATGTATAGGGTGTACATTTGACAAAATGACATGGTAAACACAAAGCAGTACAGGAATTATTTGTTTTCAATAAGTACTGTTTCACATTTCTCACAATAACAAGGTTATCTCAATATAAAATAGAAAAGAATAAAAAGAATTATTTAAATGGTGAGATTTTTACAATCATACGAGGAAGAATAGATTACTTTGAACATTAACTCTAACTGTGATATGTCTTGAGGCTGTCCTTAAGTCTACTGAATGTCCAACTCAAAATCTGTATTATGAGAAAATTAGGGATATTATACATGTCCTACGCTATTAAGCCAAATTTAGATTATCTATGAAATCCTGTTTAAAAGATTTATACACTCTTTTCCATTCTGTATAGGCTCACACAATAATGCACGCTTCTTTTAGACGCTTTTCATTGTTTTCCAGGTCTGATTCTTGCCCTTGTAACAATACACTTCTGCTGCTGTACATGAGACACCAGCACAAAGGAAAAGGAGCAGAGTGAAGTGAGATAGCCACAGCAACGTCTAACTGTTGATTTAATGTCACATGCTGCTTCGCGCTCCACAAAAACAGGTGTGATTGAGAGGATAAAGTGGGTGTGTGATTCATCAAATACCACTGAAGAAGATTCACGTCAGGCACTGCTGCAATGCCAGACAGCTTCCAGTGGCACTTCAGATGGCAGCTGCTCCTCCACCGAGCAGACTACAAGGTTTCAGAAAGAACTGAGGGCTGGGCTATGTACAAATTTTGATGGAATTTCTGATGGAAAGCTGGATGTTTAGCAAGATCTTGTTCATCTAGTCTGAATTCTGACTTTATAAGTGGACATTTTTGCTTGTTTAGTGTTTTTGCAAATTTACAAAAAAGGAGGTGACTCATTCCAACTGTGATATGCATCTTTACTCCCTTTTGTGGGTACTCACCTGTAAAGCAGTTTGCTATGTCTGACAAAAACTGTTTGCACAGAGCTAATTCTTATTTACCTTGAGGCGGCAGGTAGCCTACATACACTGTGTATGTTGAGTATGTTGTGCATGGCAGGAGATGGCTGGAGATGGCTGTTTACACTGGGTTCAGTATGTTTTGACTGGCAGGCCAATCCACAGAAATATAATCCAGGGCAGTCCTTTCGGCTCGTTTGTGGCACCTGCAGAATATTAAGCAGGTAGTCCTCTGATTCAGGTTTTGCACCAGGGACCGTGAGATGTCATGCTGCCTTTTAAGCTTGGTCTTGGGGATTGTAGTATGTTGTGGTAATTGGATTCTGGTGGTTTGAAGTTGTGATGTTGTACGTTGAGTAGCTATTGTTGGGTGTTTTATTCTGAGTCACTGCTGCTTATGGACAAAAAATCTTCAAGGGAGACCTCCTGGGGACTCAGAGCTGCATTGTCAGAGACTGGTTCGGAGCGGGACTCGGCCAGTCTGTGTGTGTGTGTGTGTGTGTGTGTGCGTGTGTGTGTGTGTGTGTGTATGAGAGAAAGAAAGAAAGAAAGGAAGAGAGAAAGAGAGAGAGAAAAAAACATTAATACTGCCAAACATCAGGGACAGAAAATATTTATTCATAGCATATTGTCAAGAGGTTTGACAGAGGATACACAAAGGTCAGTAAAAACAAAAAGAAGACGAGGGAGAAAGGAGAAAATGAGTGAGGGCAAGTGAGGATGTTTATTTGAGTGATAGAATGACAATGAGCCAGGGAGGGAGGCAAATCTGCAGAGTGCAATGTGAAGTGGAAACTGGCCAAGCTGACCATCAGCGGCAAACAACTGGTACAGCTGCAACAGTCACTGTCAGCACCAAATGATCACTTGAGCAGAAAGTGAGGGGAACTCTTACCGACACATGGATTGTTCTTTAAGTTCATTTCTAATAGGCAAAACCATGTGGCACAGAGATTCAAGGTCAATTGTATGAACAATGAATGGCCAAAAGAAAACTATAAGTATAAGCTATTGGAATAAATTTCAATCATAGTAGCATAGTAGCAGCAGTAGCAAACTACCGACAGATTTGGCTTCTGTTTTTTTTTTTTTTTCACTGTGCATCCAGGTACCAGTTTCTAAAGTGATCTCCAGAGTTGGTTTCCTCCAGTAAATTCTGAGCAGTGCAAAAACACACATGTATGGTGCTGTACATGAATGATGGGCATTTCAAATGCATGGTCTTAAGCTACATGCAGCATCAAGCGTGACCAGTTATAAATCAATATAGGTCTCACATCACTTACCAGTGTCCATCTCCTCTACCTCCATGTTGCTGTGTGCCAGGTAGGAGACAGAAGAAACCATGACTACACTCAGTGGTAAAGACTGATTAGCAGGCGTGTCATAATATATCATTATATTGAATGTGCGCTAATTATATGAAGAAATTTCTGAGGCATCAGTGTATTAACATTAAATAAAACCAGATTACTTGCCGCTATTCATTTATTTTTGCAATTTAGCACACCAGCTCGATGAGTTTTGAGAAAGGGTGAACAAATCAATGCGTCCCTCTTTGGATTTTTTTTAAAAGATGCAAGTTGTCAATTTGTCAACAAAACAAAAACAATTTATTGCCATTCTTTTGTTATAATTACAGAAGTAGTATGATGAGGATATTCTACAAGTTTCTGATGGTCTATATATTTGCCAAGATATATCGTCAGGAAAATTTGCCAATAAATTGAAGCATAAAAGAAATACTGATAACATGCCTACTGTAAAACTAAGCATTTACAGTATTATAACTGCATACAGAAAGCACACATGTATGTCAAGACTCAAACAAGTCATCAAACACCAAAACTATGTCCTCAGATGTATAATGTGAGCTCAGGTGCTTCACATACTACAAGTACAAAATGGAATATGACTCTCCAACATTTTATGTTAATCAGATTTCTGCCCCAACTGTGTGTGTGCGTATACTAGCACCCAGACACATGTGTGTAACATCTGCTGTGTAACATCTGCCGTCTGCGCCTAAATGATATTTTTAAAATGAAACCCAGACAAGCAAACTTAAAAGGCATGAATTCACCACATTTTAGATGAGGCTGAATTATTCAAGTAACTTAATGTACCAGAGAACCAAGCAGGCAGTTAAAAATACTTTAACTGCAATCCATTGGCTGGTCACCATTTATCTAAGCAGTCATATCTTAAACCCAACTCAAACAGTTTAAATAAAACCCATTTGAACTGAAATTAAATTCACGAGGGTGTGGCACAGAAGTAATTTTCATTAGAAAGGCTGGAGCGCTTGTAATTGAGAAACTGCAGTATACCTCCTAGTATTTGTACACCACACAGCTCATTGGGCATCAATTATCCCTTAATTCATGGCTCTCATTTTACAAGCCAGCTGTGCCATCCATTAAGAAGTAATTTACCCACAATCTTAAAACCTTAAAGGGTCTTAATAGCTGTGCTACCAATGGTAAAAAATCAACTGTTTCATGTGGTTATAAATGCACCACAGTAATCTAGACATCAATTGTGTATGCAAGCCAACATACATTTCTGTCAGAATGTGAAGTGTGTGAGTAGTAAGATCCTGTTGACCCCGTTGTGAGCCTCTTCCATTCAAATCCAATTACTCAAATACTCTTCAAAATGGTAAGATTCTAGTTTTGGGCCACAAAACCCATACTGATACAGTCAGTTTGCTTTGTTCTGTGAAAGCTAGTTTAGCCTGATCAATTTTAGTTTAAAATAACCCTATAAAAAAAAAAAAGAAAAAAAAGTGGGTCCATCTCCCCATGAGGCCTGGTGATTGATTGTGGTCTTTTAGAGGGCCCTTGGCTGTGTTGTTTTCGATGAAGCAAAGAACATAAACAACTAAACTTAATAGAAGATAAAACTGCCTCTTTGTCACCAATGTGCAGCCTATGTATAGTATGTGAGTGTGTAGGTGTGTGCGCAAATACAAATTATTGATCAAATATTTTATGTTCAGTCTGCACTTGCTGAGGTAAAGAAACTAAACAAAACAAAAAATCCTATAAATAACTGACTGCCACAGGAGATAGCGAAGCACTTCTATAAAGTCTGGGGATTTTAATATATTGCTTCCCAGTAGAGAAAAATGCATTATGTACACAGAAAAAGCTTTTTTCCATGAGCACTTAATATAATCATCTACTAAGAAATATTACCCAGTGTCAACTGTGTGTAAGCATTAATGCTGTATGAGTGAAAAGAGGCCTTATAGGTGGCTGTCTCACATGGCCACACCTTTGCCTCAAATCATGGACATCTAGAGGTATTTAAACATAAGAGTTGGTTAGAAAAATTATATGCTGTCATCCTAATTCCAATTAATCATACTAGTGCAGGGCAATGGCTACATGAGGCCTCAACTACTACGCTAGTTTAACTACTAGTTAAACTAGCGTTTAACTTTATCTAGGTCATACAAAGGCGCTTGACAGTGGACAAAAACATCTCACTTATGCCCAGCTTGTTTCCACATCTATCCATCCACACTCCCAAGATAGCTGGGGATGTAGTCTGTCTGCCCCAGGGTCTCCTCCCAGCGGACGGTGCCGGGAAGATGCCCGGGTGGCATCCTTGCTAAGCAACTGAACCATCTCAATTGTTTCCAAGTGTCACCGCAGAGGAGCAGTGGCTCAATTCTCACATCACTATGCTTCTCAACCTGTCACAAAGGAGTGAGCCCAGACACCCTAATTTCAGCCACTTGCATTTCCAAGTTTGTTCTTTTGGTCACTATCCAAAGCTCACAATCATAAGTGAGCATCAAATAAAGATAAATTGACATCTTTGCTTTGCGATCCAGCTGTCTCTTTACTACCACCATTCAACAATGTCCAATATAATTCCCTGCAGCAATGGTGCTTAATCCATCTCACAATCCCCTTTACCCTCACTTGTGAATAAGACTGGGATACCTAAACACCTTTGCCTGTAGTAGCTGTTCAATAAACCATGGTCTCATGTTTGGAAGAGCTGACAGTCATTGGGCCCACAACAAATTCAGCAGCAAACTAATGTCATGCTAAAACAACAGACGCAACAAAGTGCATCTCTGTCAAAATCCAGTATCAGACTGAAGAAGCTAGACTTAAAAGAAGGGTATCCTAGAGGATGTAATTTTCCTAGTATTTGGTATATTTTAGTACTCTGGTATATATAGAAGTAACTGTGAAAAACAAACTCATTTCTCATTTTGCCATAGTGGCTATGCAGGAAAGCCACTCATTTCCACCTGGCATTTAGATTTTGCTCCGGGGTCTATATGGACACTGGACTGAGGTGAACTCAACCAATCAGGGCTGGAGAAAAGGGTAGACCTCCAGTGTAGCCAGCCAATCAGAGCAGTGGCTCATTCTGCTTTGATGCCAAGTCCCCCATCCTGTGCTTTTCTAGGTAGAAGAGAAGTGCTGCAATATAAATTATTAAAAATATTTCTAAACACTTTCTGCTGAGAAAAAATGTCAAGGCAATGACATAAAATTGTTAAGTTGCTGAGAAAGGGAATAAACACCCCGTCTGTAATGTTAAGAATGTGAACACAACTCTGAATGTAAAAGCACTGCATGACTCAAAGCAGTGTCCCTGGCAAGTTTGAGTTCCAGTATACTTAGAGCCATTAACCACCGTTTGCAGTATCAAATGGTTTTGCAGGTCCACAGTTTAAAACCCTGACTTGAACATTCATGGTGGGCAAGAAAAAACCTCCCCAAAAATCCAAAAGCCAAGAGGAGGGGAAAAAAAAGAGGACATCTTGGGAAGGACCAAAGAGAGGGGAACCCCTTCCAGGTCATCCAGGAATGCAATGGATACCAAATGGTCAAGTATTAGCTGAAATCAAATCTGTGCACTCCATAGTCACACAGTACCTCCTGTGGGATATTTCAGGGAGCATAGCCATGGGTCTTTTCTAAATCTACAAATATAGGGAGCATTAGCAAACACCCATAGCCTCTTGGGCATCTCTGAAGGCGTAAAATGCTTGTCTAGTACTCCGTGACCGAGACAAATCTCTGAGGTTTGACCGATGGCTGGAGTCTCCTTTCCATAACTTTGGCACAGGCTTCTCTAGCCTGGCTAACATGACACTCCATAGGCTTTTTTTTTTTTTTTTTAAATCTTGTTGGATTGTTATGCAGATACTATGGGTACTGTGCGGGAGGTGTTTGGCGTTAGTTGGATATCACCAATTTGAAATGAACAAATCATAATCAGTCAAAGCTGATGGCGTAGCAGGCTCTAGGGCAATGCGATTTCATGTGTTGCAGTTATGCATCCACGCGCCGCAAATTCAAACACTGGCAGGCAAGGGGCGTCGCGAATTCAAACAAGAGAACCAATCAAAAACAATGTTCTAATTTTGAGCGAGTGCTGCAATATGAATGTTCCCTGTCCAGACTAAGAAGTGACAGCTCCTTACTGCGCCATGCAGACAGTTTCAGCCAAGTTAAAGTTTCCGCAGGGGAGGCTAAGAAATGTGATCCCCTGATAGTCGGAACATCCCCTCTGATCCCCATTTTTTGTAGCTGGAAATACCACCCCGTCTGCCAATCCAAAGGCAATTTTTCCAGAATTAATGCAATATTGAAGACAGGTGTCATCCACGACACCTCAATTACCGCCTCAGTGACCTCTGCCAAGGAATCGGCTCAGACCCTCCAGAATGCTCAAGCACTGCCTCGAGGACAGAGGATACCTCTGTCAGGTTTGGCTCCTTGTTGTAGTCTTCCTTCCACCTTCGGACAATTTCCCAAGGTCCAAGTAATGTCCTGCCTTCCCCTCCTGAGCCGCCGAAGATGCCTGAGAGTCATTCTCCACAACCTCTCTGCACTCCCTCCACACGCCTCAGCAGTTTCCACATGGACACTATAATTCTAATCTTCCCCCACTCCTCCTCCATTTACCCATTTGCTTTAACCAAAACGTTTCATCCTCCAACACCGCATGCAGATCTATTAGCCGTGGGCCACTACAACTTAATGAGCTGCCATCTCTCTAATGTGAGGAGGCCCTATTCCTCCGTTGCCGTCCTCCATTTATGAGAGGATAATGCAGCTCTGCAGGACACACACGTACATTAGCTGATTATACAGGGAGCCATGCAGAGTGCTTTGTGTGTATGTGTGTGTGTGTGTGTAGATGTATTCAAGTGTGTACGCATGTATATCTCGAAATATATATGAATTTATACTACTCATGAGTACATAACAGAGCACATGCACTACACATGTAAATCTGCATGTGCATTAACACCAAGGAATTAACATGTTTCTATTAGCATCTGCTTGGTGTAAGTACTAGAACAAATCACCTGTCCCCAACTTACTGAAATGACCATTTATGTTGTTCTAATTAGGGCAGAATAGCTGCCTACCTCTGAAATTGCCTAGGATTATTCCACATTGGTTTCCAAGAGATTGGGGCTTTAGAGGCACCTAATTGCTGTCATTTACCATGTGCTCAGTTGCTTCTCACAACAGAGCACTTCAGACCTACTTACAGACTACGTAGGCTGGGAATAACAATATCAGGCACTTCAGGATTGGCCTTTTTACCTTGCACTTTTCTCCTATCTACTTTCGAAAACATTAAAAGTTGAAATACTTTTCTAATAGTTTTTTTTTTTACACCACCAACAGTCTGTGTCAATGAATGCATTGCTCAGCATCACAATCAGTACAAAAGAACAAACAAACAAACAGTCTGTAACCTTGAGACCAATTGTTTCCTCCTAATTCATCTTCTAGCTCAGGTTGTTGCAAT
Source organism: Neoniphon sammara (assembly GCA_900302535.1). Taxonomy (NCBI): domain Eukaryota; kingdom Metazoa; phylum Chordata; class Actinopteri; order Holocentriformes; family Holocentridae; genus Neoniphon; species Neoniphon sammara. The sequence goes on along the minus strand of OMKZ01034993.1, from coordinate 14,896 downwards.
GGATGTTGTTTCTTTTTGCATTTATGAGTCAAGATCTGTGGATGTGTGTGTCTGCCTGCCTGTGCCTGTGCGTGTGTGTGTGTGTGTGTATTAATATGGAGGTATGTGTCGGTCAGTGTTTTTTCAAGTGTGCATGTACCAGTATCAGGGACCAGAGTTTTAACCATTTTTGAGAGTCTGAGAGGTTAGTGACAGCCAGCTTTGAAAGTGTCATGTTCTAAAATTCCTCTATCAGTCTATTTGACTTTTAGGGGAAACAAGATAAAATATTGTTTCACACTATTTTCTTCCTTAAGGGTAGATTTAAGTATTTGGGTGCAAGGACAATGTCACCCCCTTTTGTATTACACCTTGAGTATAAATCCCTGGAGGGTAGAGGTATCTGTATTTGAAGTATACTATGACCTTGACTATATTTAATCTTACAGCCCACCTGCAGTCATGCATACTTTACCTTGAGAATGCATCATCAAGCCCATCCTCCACGTCCTGTTGAGACATATGCAATATGAATCAATACATGCATACACTGCTGTAAACTGTAACCAGACTTCAGCGTTACATCAGTGCTCTCAGCCCCCTGTGCATCCCCATTGCGTCAGCCATTTGTCATATCCCATTTGAACCAATTGACAAGCAAATGAATTAATGAGCTGCATCATTACATACTGCAGATGGGATATTTTTTTATGAGGACATTTTTTTTGATTATTGCATCAGAACTCTGATCAATATTTATATGCCCATTTTCCAAGTCAACTTAAGTTTAATTAATACCAAATATTTTTGTTGCTGAACAAGCTAGTTGTTGGGGTGGTCAGTTGATCCTAATATATCTAATAAATTGCATATAATAAATTTCCCCTCAGTCGAAAGATACACAGGGAATAATAATAGGTTTTATCCAATTTAGACCAAACATGTAAGGACCATCAACTCTATAATAAAGTCAACAGCAAGAAGGGAGAGGTTTTATAATCAAGTTGAGCTGGACTGGCCTTAATCAGACCACAATTCCTCTCCATGAGGGGAAAAACCCATCAGTGAAATTATTTATCTAAGGCCAGGCATGAAGCTCACTGTGAGATCAGACACTCTAAAGGATATGGCGTCACCTAGTGTTGAAAGCCTGTAAGTGAACAGAGGGAGTGCAGACTATTTTTGCCAATGCAACATCACACTTCAAGCTCACTGACACCAGTTTCAACTGAAAAAGGTGTTTTAATTCTGTGTTGTCACCATTTGTCCTGGACAGCATCTTTAACAACTGTAATTTCATCTTAGGAGACAGGAAAGTGCTAGAATGAATAACTGGAATATGCAGTTATTGCATTACTGTTATCCCATAGGAAATTAGTTTATTTTGTTTAGTTTATCATCTGTTTACTTCAGTTTATCCATTGCTTCAGCCAAAATTTTGAACTGAACATTACCTTGTTCACTTCCAAACTCCCAGATGTTTCCAAAATGCACATAAAGCTCCCTGCCAAAACTTACATTTTATCATCTGTATACATTATCTGTGATGACAATAATGCTGGTTGCTGTTGTATTGCCAACACTGACACTGTTCCAGGAAATTAGATTCAAATGACAAAGAAAATGGCTCAAAATGATAGTGTTTCCATCAAGGGAATGCACATCAACAGATGCTTTAAAAGCAGAATTGAGATCAGCCTGACTCTCCTAATACCAGCATCCCCTGCAAAACACAACAGGGGTGCTCATGCTGGACTTTTCCTCCAACAAATTTCTGCAAAGAAGGAACACCAACACAAACCCAGAGTGGCGACTCTTAGCATCATTTTATATGCACTTTAATGCCACCTTTTAATTACACTGCATTCAGTGGACACTGAGAGGCAAACAGCCCAGTAATTAGTTACTGACATTGTAATGGCAAACAGCAGGTTGTTATGCAAGGACACAGGAAATCACGGTGTATCAATAATTGCCACCAATCATACCTAACCTGTCATCAGACTACCAGACCATGAATTAATTAATTAAAAAACCTAGAAGCATAATTCAGACTGTGGTATAGTCAGTAATAGACCAAATTACAGCTTTGAGGGAGAGGTTTTGACTTACCCAGGAGTCGTGTTTGATTGGCCGCCTTCGAGTGGGGTTGCTGCGAGGTGAGGGAGAGCTGAGCGAGGCAGAGAAGAGGGGCCTCCGGAGCTTCTCCTCCATCCCACCAGGTTTGTGTGTCTCTGGATCTGAAAGATACGGCAGATGTGGGTGAGAAGAGTGATGGCGGAAGAAAGTAAAAGATGGGCGAGAGAGCCAGACACAGAAAGGGGGAAAGGGAGGAGAGCCAGACACAGAACTGGCACATTAAGAAGAGGAAAAGTGAAGCTCAGACAGACACCGGCCTAGGAAGGGTGAGTTTGTGTGTGTGGGAGAAACAGAGGAGAGGGGAGGAGAGGCTTGTCATCTCTCCATCCCTTTGACTCTGCAAGTTGGCGGCGCAGAAGTGAGACATCAACTCAAGCCTGTGGCATTCATGGCTTTGTCTGGAGCAGGCGGAATTTAAATCATCACCAGCAAACTTTCATGTTTCTTTCTATGCTGATTTTTCCTGAGGTCCTTGAGGCTTTCACATCAGATTTTCTGTCTCTGTCCTCAGGCTGCTACCACTGGGAGAAGAGCAACTTTAATTGGAGGAAGCTGAAAAAGCCAGGTCTTAACTAATGACAAACTGATCCTCAGTGAGTCGCTGATTGGTTGATTAAGTCTCATTTTGCACACAGTTTGACCCCCCGAGGAACAGAAAACTTTCTGACCTTTAAATATCAAGGTCATTGGTAAAGTTTGCACAATCCACTGCTCCCTTGCATGACTAATGAGCTGCATATAATTAGGTGATTTGCGCTCAGCATGGGAGGACAGATTGACGTCAGCTGGATTCATGCACAGTGTCCACCTACAAGGTTACATGTCTGTTCTCATGCACACACTGCAACTCAAAGGTCATTTCAAAGTCCTGATGTAATTGACTGAAAAGCATTTACTTCAACGCAGCTGCAAGAGTCTCTTAAGGTCGGGAAGATTACTAAATTAGGAGTTGGAAAGATTAATGAGTATCTAATTCAATAAAGTTGCCTTTAAAAGTTAAATTGACTGTTCATCCAAATTTGCGCCATTTAATTCCAACAGTTCCTGTCATCACTATTTCAAGGTATGTAAAATCAATCAACTTTTATGTGCATAATTTCACAGCCAAAAAAATTAGCTGTTGGAAATCGAGCAAGGTCACAAATGACTAATGCAACAAGTTTTTTTTCTGCAAGTCTTGGTAATCTGATTACTGCATCATTACAGTGACTTGCAACATATTACAGTTGCCAATTTTCATATAATTGGATCACTGTAATCTTGTAAATCAGGAGCAATCTGGTTCTGCCCAGCCCTTTATACTCAAAGTACTTTATCTTAGAGGAGGACGGCATTAACCCACCCACCTCCCAGGATGACAAAACCTGCATATTTTCAAGCGCATTATAATTACAACATAAATCTCTGTGTCAGCAAAGGCATATTGTTAATATTAAATATTAAATGGCCTCAGAAATAACAGAGTTCATTTAACTGTGTGCTGTAATTTTTATCTTAAAGACCAGGCTAGAAATTTCTCAGTTCACCTTGTGAGGACAAGAAGACGAGCACTAACATAATCGGTGTGTAATTATCAGTAAGTCAGTCTCTCATTTTCAACATAGCGACACAGCCTTTCACTTATAATTTATGTATTTTGTGTTTGCTACTGAATCCAAATTGATCTGGAGGGACAAACTGTGGATGAGTTATAATAATAAAATGCATATGGCCCTACCTGCTGAAACACACTTAGCGTCTGTTATCTCTGTCTGCCCATCGCTTGCTGCACAGGAACAGCAGGTCCTCGCCTTCTTGCTTTTGTCTGAAAACAAAGAGAAATCAGATTTCTGATAACTGAACTTGAAGCAGACTTCTTTATTTGGAAAGTTTCAAGATAAGATCGTTTCAGCATTTGTACTGTGTAAATAAAAAAATCTCAACTTTCCCAGAATTAAAATAAACTCACCTTCCTGAGCAATTTCCCACAGATCTAGCGCTACTTTAAAGGCCTGGGCTACAGTTAATGTCACAGCCTGAGCCTATGGATGAAAGAAAAAAGAAAGAATAACACAGATTAGTCATGTATAGAATATAATAAATTATTGTTTAACCTTTATTTAACCAGGTAAAGTCTCATTGAAATTAAAACACTTTACAAGTGGCCAAAATTCTAGTTGTGATTCTATTATACTGTATTTCTCGGTCAGAATGATGAAGTAATGATTTGTTCATTTTCATTGTTCATTTTTTCTTATACTCATTTCTTTGAGGTGATTATTCATTGGCAGATTTATGGATTTTTTTTCTATTTTCCCAAAATGGGAAGGAAGTAAAAAACAGAAAATATAACAGCAAAAACATTATTCAGAGAGTGCCACAAGATGGAGCCACACACCATCTACACTGCTGCTACTTCTGCATGGTGTCAGAGGGAAACCTTCAGCTATAATTCAGTTCAATTAATCCCCATGTAATTTGACCTCATGACCTGTTTGGGTCTAATGCATCCAATATATCAAACTTAACAGACCCACAAAAAAATAATAAAACAGACAACGGTCTGGGTTGTCACACACTTACGATCTTCTTCTTTTGGCAGAGAAATGCGTGGCACTCCAAAGTTTCATTAAACTGACTCTGAGAAACATAGGCAAAGACTTTGTCCTGAGTTTTGTCTGCTGTGCAGTAGGAGATTCTGGAAGAGAGGAGATGAAAGAAACAAAACTAATTACTCCAATTTACCAATGCAATCAATCCTCCTTACATTTCTGCATTTACAATAATAAATGAGCAGTTGCAGTGAACCAATATGTAATAAGAAATTCTTAAGCCAAACTATTTTGTTTTGTTTCTTTTTTCCTATGAAATTTACACATAATATTATTTTAAATTGGCTAGTGGCTACTGACCTGAGCCCTGACTCAACCTCATATATCAAGGTTTGACACAGTAGATTTATCTCCATTATGTTCACAATGGAGATATATCTCCAATGTGGTCATAATTTTGTCAATGTGCCCAACCTCTTGCATATGCATAAGCAAACCAGTCACAGCATGATGAGAGTGGTGGTTATGAATATTATGTTGATTAAGTCTCACAGCTGGGTATGGTGGAACAGAGCGGCAGTGAATTTCATGAGAGATGCTTCAGGCCGGGACTGAGTCCTTCAGTGCTGTATTTTATGCTAAAAATGAATGCAGATATTACATTTCCGTGTGGATTCCCTTCTGTGACTAAGCTGTGCACCCATCACAAAACGTACCTAATTTTAGTCATTGCTTCAAGATTTTCAATGTGAGGCTCAGATGGCGCCTTTTCATGACAGTCATTGATGGTAATGAACTTGAAGTGCGCTGTTTAGTTTAATGTTATAATGGCAGTCACTGGGGCAACCTTTAGAATTCTCAAATATGTGACTAAATCATCCCACAACAGCATCATGTTGAATGTCAGTTGTCAGTTAACCCCTTAAGCTCAGATTTTACCTTAAATTATCCCTTAAGTAGCTTCAAAGTTAGAAAAAAATGTTTTGTTTTGTTTTTTTAGATTATAGGACAGTGTCACATACATATTCTGTATCTGCTGGCTATCACGCTTAACTGAAGCGATATCACGGTTATATTGAAATGTTCAAACCTAAGATGCCATTGTTAAATGTCTGCACCATTACTTCAAATAAAAAATATCTCCATGTCTTGTGTTTCATTTTATATCGTCAGAAAAATAAAAGTGTGAAGGGTCTCCCACACTAAATTAGATTGTGTTTCATTTTTCATTGCCATTTCAAGAATGTTTGCAGCAACGCTTTTTTTATTGTTCAAAATAACTCAAAATGTACCAACCTAATTGAGTCTTGTTTCTTCTAATGGTGCATAACATGCCAAATATGTTTTCTTTAAAAATGGATCAATCTCAGCTCCAAAGTCATTAGCTTGACACTGTTATCTGTTTTTAAAGCATGTTCAACACAATAAGATAAAAAAGTCATTCTGGAAAATAATGTGTTTTTGATGAATTCACTGTAGGTTGGGTAACCATTGTAGCCTATTCTTCAGGGGGGCTGTGAGGGGGGAACATCAACAACAATGGAAAGATATGTGAAATTGCCGGAAATCAGTTCTAGAAAGCGTTCCATTTTTGAACCTCCCCAACACTTCCATAATATACTGCACCTTCTTATCAACCACAGAATAAATTCCACCATTTTATCTAGGTATATTTTTGACATATCTGTATTCCTACTGCCAGTGGGAAATGACAAGTCTTGGACCAAAAAAAAAAAAAAAAGAAAAAAAAATTATCTCCACGGTTCCTATATTCCACTTGAGACCTCATTCCCAACAGCCACACTGAATCTCTGTGGGATCTAATATCTGTCTTTCAAGAAATCCAATTGTCTGCAAATCCACTGACAGCCATGGCCTGTGGTTTTCAATGACTATCTAAAACCAATCTAGACAAAGCCCACCAAGCCGTTTGCTCTCCGGTGACAGCTTGTATGTGTCCACTGGACTGAGGAACACAAAACCAATGGATTTGTTTTGTCACATCTTATGCAGGCTGTTAGAAGCAGTATTGATCTGAGTTCACCCTTTATGCAGAGCATCTATCTACGGTTGTTTCCCAGACCGATACTATGCACCATGCTTGTTGCCTAAAATAAAGCTATATTCATGTGTTTGTAAATGAGCCACAGTAAGTGTTGCTCTTGACCTTTTTCACCACATAGTCTTCGACATAGAGCCTCTATCTTCAGTGCAAAAAAGAAAGTGGGCATAGACTTAAGATTCAAATATCCACACAGTATTTACATTTTGATTTATTCTGTGAAATTGTTTACATTTGGTGTAGCTGGCTTTTTTGATTCTATTCCAGCAACATCTTAGCTGTACTGTTAGGCTTAAGTTGCTATTTTTCTCTGAACACAACACATCAAAGCATCCTATCTCAATTACAGGTGCCTCGATGCGTATAATTACCAGAGTGGGAGCGAGTGAACTGGTAATGCTGAATTATCTATGAGTCTAGTGGGATCGCTGTCAGTGCTGTGTGGCTCTCTATATAATATGCCCATCGCTACTTGTAACTTGTAAACTGTATACCAAAGGGATCCAGAGAGGGAAGCCATTCATTTGGTGCCCCACTTCAAAAGGGGCCCTAAAAATGAAGTAATTTATTCTATCAAACAACAAGCATGAAATACCCAGCCCTCACATCATCGCTGGCTTGCACCACAGATGCGTGACCCACATAGCAATGCCCAGGACACCCAGCTCTGTTTTCCCCTCTCTGTGCACAAACTTATTGTTTATATTCGCAGCTTAATTGCAGAAAATGAGCAAGAGGAAAAGTTGTAAGGGATGGCCTATTTACAGTAAGTTGGGAAAACAGATGTGACGTAACCAAACTAATTGGTCAATTCTGCGCAGTAATTAACATCTATTTATTATTGAGATTCGTAACTAGTTTCTATTTCATGTTATAAAATACTTTTCTTGTTGTTAGTATTTTAATTAAGCAGTTGTACTAGCAATAATATTACTAGTGGTAATGCCACCAATTCAGGGGGTCTCTGCATAAGGGGTGCATACTTCTCTTACTTGTTACAAATGTGTTGTTAGTATATGCAGTTACTGTATCTGTCATATAATGGCATTTATCAGTATCAACATGTGCAGTAAGTGCTGGTGAAGACTGTAGCCAAGCAGTGCCTGGAAATCAGCAGACTCCTCCCACTTAGTGTATATTACAGCACAATAGAAGGATAAATATTACATAGTAATATAAATATATAATGTTCAGCCTCCAGAATAAGATGTTATAGTTGCCAGAACAATCAGTTGTAGGTAATTCTATTGCCAAAATGAACAGTGAGGCGATGCACACGTAGTTTAAGTCTATTTGGTAACTATCTGTAAATATGTGCATCAACAAAAACCTGTGATGTTAACATTTAACAGTGTGTAAGGCTGTGCTGTGTGCAAAATAAAAGTGCTGAAATTTTCAAGTCTGTCCGATCTCTCTATATTATCTACAGCAAGAGCGTATGGAAGATGTGTCAATAAAATCATAAAAGCCTAAATGACCCACTGAACATTCATTCACACTATGAATATGAATTTATAATACAGAGCAATATGGGTCGCCAGGACAATTGGTCATTATAATATGGCATCCATGTGAAAAAAATGTGACTCTCACAACATGCTCGTGTCATTGGAGTGAATCCACTTTTGATTTTATCCTTTTGGCATGGACACACACACTTCTTACACAACGGTCTGCATACATTACGTACTTCAGAGCGTGAAAATGACAGCCCCATTTGCATGCATGTGTTTGTGTATATGCATCAAAAACTTTCTCTAACAAACTAAACAGAAAAAAACACAAAATGCATCGACAATATGCATCAAACTATCTGTATTCAAAGATATAATTATACTGTGTCTAAGGAATTAGAGAACCTTCATGCGTATGGATTAAATCTCTCTGAGGAAAAAGTCAAGACCCAAACATCTCAAATGCACAAAATTAATCCTTCAGCTAAGAAAAGCAATGACAAAAAATAAAAGAATAAAAATCATTCGCTGGCAAAGAACATTATTGATTTCCCACAAAGTTTGATCAACAGAGGCCAAGCTGTCATACTGCATCATATCTCAAATGAGGGCCTCTGTGGGCCGCATGCCTTTGATCTTCTCACTATGTGGAGCAACAATGTGGGGTGAGGGAGAGAGTCAGTGGAGGCATTGAAATATTTATATTATAGAAACTGAATATAACACCTCTCTAAGCCCCAGTATCTCTATATATACACTAGGTAAGCCACTACATACAGGTAAGATGCGTAAAAAGGATACCACATACTTAATTCATAGTTGACGTCTTTTTTTCAACACAACATAGAAAAAAGCCAATAATACAATAAGCATTTTGCTTCTGCCTTAGAGTAGCAGTCATCCAAAGCATTACTGAGATTTTTGAGCATCCACTAAAAAAATGAAATTCCTCAAATACATTGTCAGAGAAAATGTCAGGGCCATTACGTGCTCACCACATGCACATGTCACAAAAATAATGACTACGTATGCCAGAACAATGTGAATTATTATAGCCAATTTTCCATGATCTCCACCCAGGTCTCAGTCATAGTTTAATTATTAGGTTCTCCCTGTCTGACCGGTGTGTTCTGGAGATTGGTATACTCCTCAGACACTGATAGCTCCCTTCAGAATATGAATCAGTAACACCAGTCCAGATGGTGGCTGAACATCCGCGTGACGTTCTGCTCATCAGGAGATGTTATAATCAGGGGACTGTCAATGTTTTTCATTATTTAGATAAATGCAGCTAGGACAGATGCAATGGAATTCTGTCAGCAAATACACTACATGCTATAATAATATTAAGCTCATATGAACTACTTTACAACACGTGTCTCTGCATGTGCGTGCCTCTACCCACTGCAAATGTTTGTAATCAAACAAGCCACCATTCAACTAATACTGGCCTCGTTAATCAACCAGGCACTTATTGATTTACAAATGTATCTACTCCAAATGTTTCCAAGGCAAATCTATTTATATCCAGGGCTGAGTGAAATATCAATATTATATGGATATTGTGATATGAGACTAGATATCATCTAGGATTCTACATTTCCTAATATTGTGATCATGTGATCATGTGTCTTTTCCTGGTTTTAAAAGCTGAATTACAGTAAAGGGATGCAATTTTCTGAACTTGTTAGACTGTTGTACCTGTACTATTATTTGCCTCTACCTGTTTGGTCATCATATCCACATGACTAACGTTTGTTTATCAAAATCTTGTGTGTAGAGATGATTGCACTGATGCCCTACAATATTGTGACAATATTGATATTGAGGTACCCGGCCAAAGATACCATGGTATTTGATTTTGTCCATATTGCCCAGCCCTATTTATTACCCAACAAGGAAACAATGAGTAAACAAGGAAGGATATTTTGTGTCCCATAAAGTTAAAAGAGACTGAGTCCATGGTCTTTGGTAACATGTTTGATTGGAGACATGAAGTACTGAAAATTAAACAATTTCTCCAGGAGCCACTGTGAATCGCTCCAAAGTAATTTCCTCTGGTTTTGTGGCAGGTCAATGTTTTCCAAGAGTTTGCAGTAACTGAGCAGTAACTGCTTGTTTCTTCATCTCCGTTCTGGTAGAAAAAAGAACATTGAAGATCCTCTGTCCTTGGCAATAATCCAAGACAGCAGGCAGACACAAAGTGTTACAAGACACACCTGCTAATGTCAGAGGATCAACTCAAGGTAACTCAGCTAAAACTGCAACACAATTTCTGGCAAGGTGCTTCAACACCTGTTCATCTGTCATCAGCCTCAATCTGAATTTAATTTGAGTGACTGGTGCTGCAAAGTAGGTGTGTTGCAACGCGTGCTATCACATCCAAGGTTGCTGAATTTGATATGAAAGTGTTTAGAGGCCGAATTAGATTGACATTAATGCTGAAAACTTGAATGAATTCCTATAAAATGGTACACAGTTTGTCTCAATGTATAATAGAATTTCCATTGCACTGGATTGTGTGTTTGCGTGTGTATGTGTATGTGTATGTGCATGGGGAATGGGGGTGGGGTTAAGGTGACAGGCATAGCATTTCCGATGCAATGCACAATGCATAATGCCTTCCTATTTGTTTCTACCCCACACTATAAGCTTCCCCTGAGGGGGGAAAAAGCCTGGGTTCAAGTGCAATTTAAGCGTTTAAGATACACACTTGCATACACATTCACTATGAGGTGCATACTTAAATGCTCATATGCATGCAGCCACACACATGTCCATCCATGCATGGCCATATGGGCATACACACTCTTTTACCTTGAGTAGTGCCTGTATCTCATCATATTCTATTCTTACTCCTCTGTTATGCACAATATCAACACTGTGATTTGATCTTGTCTCTTCTGCCTCCTCATTCTTTCATCCCTCACTAGCTTTCTTGGCAAATGAATGGATCATGTGCTACAACAATAAAAGATAAAAAAGGAAGAGTAGCAGCAAGAAGAGGAGGAGGGCTGATGGGGATGTTAAATCAGTCCTCAGTCAACCCAAGCTCTGTCTATGGCCCTACAATCTACTCTGTAACGGTACATGGAGGCATCAGCCAAAACTGAGCCTACGTTCCAAAGTGGGCAATTAGTTGCGGGTATTCCTGCGATTAGAGCTCTGGTTATGTTGATATGAATAGAAAAGAGAGATTTCTTTGTAGACAGGAGAGGTGGAAAGGGGTGGGAGAGGAGGGGAAGATGAGAAGAAGAGAGAGGGAGATCAAAGGCGAGGATGATTCCCCTGGTCCATGGTCTGCTACTGCTGATAAGGTGGATCAGAAGGCAACGCAGACCTATGAGTGTGTGCGCACACACACACACACACACACACACACACACACACACATACACACACGCGTACACACCCACACACACACACACAAAATATGTGC
>OMKZ01034992.1:0-10245 GCA_900302535.1 Neoniphon sammara | reverse complement strand
CCCACGCCAATAGCCCATCCGGGCTGAATGTGGGGGGCGATGGTAAGTGCATCATATTTCTGTGTTCCTCTATATATTTGCTCGGGACTATTTACTACCAGGATATTGACATGGGCAAGCTGAATTGGCTTAACAAAGGCAATGCTGTTCTTTGTTTTCCAGCACAAGCCAGCATCTACACACACACACACACACACACGCACACACACAACCACAGCTACACCACGCATTCTGCATCTTCTACAAGCACTGTCACCACCAAGCACTCCACAATCAGAGCTCTGTTTGGGAGCGGGACAGAGGCAGTCATGGGACTCAGGCCTCGAGCGCTCCCTGATCTCCTTAGTCCTGTCTTCCCTGCCCTGCCCTCTCTCTCTCTCTCTCTCTCTCTCTATCTCTCCCCCTCTCTGTCTGTCTGCCGAATTATTTATATATATTTACATATTTTATTTTGCCACCTATCCGCTTCCCCTTGAGAGGTCATTTGCCAGAAAGTCATTGCAAATAAAAGGAAAAATTGTTCTCAATTGACCTGCCTGGTTGAATCAAGTTAAAATATAATAAACTCTCTCTGCTTCTCTCCCTCTGAGATTTTATTTGGCCAGGATTGGCACATTGCCTTTCCATTAGCCAAAAAAATATTGGGAGTATTCACTACTCTGTGGTTGTTTAGGGGCTTAAAAAAGTCTGCAAAATGGTTTCTCATAGCAACATCCATACATACAAATACACAGCCAAAGATCCACAAATTCACATATGCACATATACACACACACACACGGAAATATCAGTGACGTTCACTGTGATTTTATCAGCGGCACTTCCAGTGAAAACACAAACATTCACATACTACATTCACATGGAGAACAAACTTCTTTTGGGCGCAAGTAGCAGCAAGCATGAGATTACACACTGTGTTTAAAATGCTGAGGTATGTCTTATAAGCCAGATGATGAAAACTCCACATGGACATGCTGCACATGCTGTTCCCAGCTATACATGCTGCAGCACCTGTGTCTATTATTAGTTTTAGTTACAGCTCTTAAAGCATTAACTAACAACGTCTAAGATTTATTGTGTTTGGGTATTGGTAGATTCTGGTTTCAACATGAGTCATAATTCTACTATTTAAACCAAAAGTCAAACTAAAAATTCTTTGTCGAAATGTCCATTACCAGCATTTAATACTTGAGGTACAGTGTGTTTAAGTTGCACTGAATTGAAAAAAGATCAACTATTATCCAATACACCTGTTTGACAATTTGTGCCAAAAAAATAAAAATAATGTCTTGTATTTTTTTTCTCAAAATGTCATTAATTTTACAGGAAAATGGAAAATCTTTACTGGTGACTCTGATGTCCACAGATTTTTGAACAATCCTGCCTCGCTACCTTTACCTTTAAAAAACAAAAACAAACAAACCAAAAAAAACCCGCATTTCTCTGTCTAACTGGCATCCCATTCATCTGCCCTCATTGTGACTTTAAAAGTCCCCAATAAAATGAATTTCCATTACTTTTACTTCCTGTGAAAACAGCGTATCTTGAGTGGTGACCTCATGCTGCACCAGTAGTAAAAATTCAAACTAATAAAACCAGCGCAGATTTTTGAACAGGCCTGCCTCTCCCATCTAATAAAACTGCGTCTCTCCCCTAACATGACATTGGTTTACACTTTTGAATGATCCCTCCCCACACGATGTTTCACTCCAACATCCTGTTTCAACAGGAAGTGTATAAAATCAAAGAGCCATTTCATGGGGTCTTTAAGGTTGGAGCGTGCCCTGCTGACAGTGTGTCCTGTGTTTTATTCAGCCACAGTGGTCCATGAGTCTTCCACCTTAGACCCCCTCCTGGCTGGCCTGGTGTCAGCCTTCATCATCACTGCTGTTATCATCACTCTGCTCCTCTTCCTCAAACTGCGCAGAAGAAATAACAGACCTGAGTTCCGCAGGCTCCAGGATCTGCCCATGGTGAGCGCCACCACGACATCCAGACTATTTAACCTTTATTGTCTTTCAGTATAATCACATCGTGATAATGTGGTGATTTCAGGATACTGTGACACAAAACTCCGATGTCTGATGTAATGAAAACAAGCATAATCTTTATTTAAAAAGTGACAAAATTAGGCATGAAACATTTTTGCTTTACATCACACCTAACATTTCCATTTGGTTTAATTAGATGAAAACTAATTTGATAATTAAATGTGATTTTGCATACATGATTTCTAGCATGATATACATAGGTATTGGAAAAATGTCCTGTCATGATACTGATTTCAACCATATTGCCCAGTCCTATCTATAGTACTCTGTAAGGTCTGACTGCTTCCGACAAAGGTGAACAAATGGTGGGTGGCGATGTGTAGCAGGCAGTTATGACTCTTTGTTTCCTGTGTAGGACGATATGATGGAGGACACACCCTTGTCCATGTACAGCTACTGACAGAGGAGAGACTGACCTATGGGTGCCTCCAGACTCTTCGGTCTAGGGCCAGGCCTCTGCAGCCTGGCCTGGTCTCCTTTCCTTCATCTGCACCAAAAACAAAGAATCCTGGGTAGGTGTCAGCAAATTCCTGAAGGGAGTCCACTTTTTGCTTTCATTTACCCAGCATTTCTAGAGCGAGATGTGGGAAAGGACATGATGGAAGCTGCAATGGACAATTAAAATATCACCCGTGTCAGGGTCCCCTGACTAAAGTAGCCCCCATTTTGGTGTCTGATTATGAATTAGGCCAACATCCAACAGTATTCAACACCGTACACTTTATATTTTATAGTCCAACATGTTTTTTTAGGGGGGGCTGTACAAAATATTTTGACTTCCTCAGGGTTGATGAGGGTGGGTTGACTCAGAGTCATCATCATGCACGCAGCAGGAAGTGGCATTATTGGTAGTGTCCACCGCTGGGACGGTTCAGGTCCGGACACAAAGTCAGCTTGCCCTGCCAGTCACTTACCTGGGGGCACTGCTCTGATTTCCCTATATTACTTCATGTTAGGAAGTGGGGCAGGGTAAGCAAATGTTAGATGTGTACACAGAGCCCTGCTGCTGGTCCAGCTGAGAGATCAGACAAGAGGGCTGAGAGAGAGAACACAACAAAAGGCCTGATTATAGTGTTAATGTGGTTGCACTTTATGTTTTAAGGTGGGAAAGAAAACTTTAGAGGCAAGATGACGCCACATAGAATTGCAAACAAAAAAAAAAAATAATGGTATAAAGTATTGGAAACAAAAAAATTGTAAATGAAACCAAAGTATTGTAATTAAAAGTCAGTAACTTTGTATTTTCTTTCCTTTGCAGCATTTTTTTGTTGTTTTTTTGTTTTTTGTTTTGCAGGACTCATTTTCTTTTCTTTGCAATACGTTGTTTTCTTCACAACACTTTTTCTTTGCATCTCACTCTTTGCCCTCTTCTCGATGTGGGGGTGGGGTTGCAGGAGGGAGGCGTGTCCAAAACCAACCCAAAGAGGAAGAGACGGGGTTTGGCGTCCATCCCACCACCAACGCCCATCTCTTCCTCTTTGGACACAAAGTTTCACAAAGTGAAATGCAAAGAAGTGTTGCAAAGGAAAGAAAGATATCGCAAAGTATTTCAAGTACTTATTTTCTCAGTACTTCACTTTTATATTTCTATACTTCAGTTTCATTTTCATAGTTTTTAAATAGTTTTTTGTCTGCAGTACTTCACCTTGGCAGTATTTTTTCTTTTGTTTGTAATCCCATGTGGCCTCATCTCGACTCCCTAGAAAAAGGACAAATGCCTTTGTTCATGAGAGAAAAAAGAGAAGTGTGTGTGCATGCATAGGTGCGTGCATAACCATGTGTGGGTGTTTGTGTGCGTGTGTGTGGCTTCATGAAAGGTGCATGTATGGTGTTTTGGAGGGCGTGGTAGGGGGTATTTAAGTGTTTTTTTTTTTTCATTTCTGTGTTGAAGGTCCTGCTGTCTTTAGGCCTTAGTCTGACCTGTGCAGTGTGTTTTTGTTTCTTTCCTGGGCTCTCTAGCTCAGGAGAGTGCCTTACACAGGGTAGGAACAGTTCTTATTGTAGACTATGTATTTACTTTACTTCCTATTCCAAACCCACTAACTTTCAGGCTTACCAGTCATTCCCAGTGCTATGGTTTGATTCCCATACAAACATACACCCAGGGCCAAGATGCTGCTCTGACTTGCCTGGGTTGGAGCAACAGCCCTGAGCGTACTCACCAAGAGGCTGCCACTCATATGTTGACATCTTCAGACTGAATTTGGCCAGTGGCCTTTCCACACAGTGCAAGCATTGTCTTGTGCATGGTAATACTACTGATGATTGCATCATGCAAGGACAACATCGTGTTTTTTTTTCTTTTCTTTCTTTTTTATTCTGTTTCAACTTTTTTCCGGATGCCAACATGTTAAAAATGTTACATGAACTGATCTTACAGCATCTTGTTCTCAGTAGGCACTCTGTAGTAAATTCACACAAAAAAACATTATACTGTACGTCTGTCTGCTTAACTCGGTATTTTCTCAGCAAATATGTAGGAAGTATAAGAGAAACAGGGTGGCATATAGAGCACGCTGAATCACCTACATCTATTTATTACTGAATTAGCAAAGAGCTCATGTACTGATAGATCAGCACATGGCTACTGATTTGAACCATGTTAGGGATTGGAGCTAATACTTGTGATTAGTGGCTCTTTAATCTTTTACCGTGAATAATTACATCTGGTAATCAATTACACACTCTGATGTTTCAGTGTTAATGTCTCAATGCTGCCCTGTATTTATCCCTTTTATGAAGTGCCAGAAGTGTCCTGATAGTATTTGAGGTTTTGCTGCCAGCTGTGGATTATGGACTGATCTCCTGATGTTTTATGATTAAAGATATTTTGAAGCCACGTTCTTGTGTTTCTCGCTGATTCGTATTACAGGCCTCTGCCGTTACAGTTTGATTGCGAAAAGTTCTTTGACACCGGCAGCAAACAGAAAACACTGAACTGCAGAAGTAACCACAGCAAATCAAGCCTCCCTTTCAACTTTTACAGAGGCTTTTACTGTTGGAGCCAAGACACAGCACATTTCTTTTACAGTGCTTAAAGTGAATCAACAAGTCGCTTTACAGCAGTGCCGCAGCACAATACTTGGCAAATTCACTACAACTGCAGGAAAAAAAAATCTGATTCATCAGTCTTTATCTGGCCACAGTAACACATAGATGACTTTTATTCATGAATGTCTGTTCACCCACAGTATGAAATATTAGCTACACAAACACTGCACGTTAGAAGAGCTTAATTGGAATACTGTTTTGTGTTGCTTTCTGTTTCCTAGAAGGTCAGACTACAGAGCCTATCCTCCCCTTTGGCTTAGTTTGGGAGCATCTGACTCTTCATTTCCACACCCTGTTGAACACCTAACCTCCCCCATTCACTCCCTCCTGGCTCTTCACTCTGGTCCAGAGTCCTCCATGGGGGGTGTCTGGATAATAAAATATTCAGCAGCCTGACACCCAGCCTGGCGCAGTGTGACTCATGTCAGACATGACAGCATAAAGGGACTCATAACTCAGCGGTGGGGGACGGAGAACGCGGTGGAGAGGCAATGCCTCAGTATTGTTAATGGCTTTGGGTTCCTGTTTTGGCTTACTTCAACGGGATTTTCAGGAATCAAAACACATACCTCATCTGGCCACTACTTTGTCGAACAGTGGAATATAGTGGTAAAAAAAAAATCCATTAAATATCCATTAACTCCACACAGGCTCTGAACAGTGTAGTACCATTATATTTATATAAAGTACCAGTATTTGAAAGCTAAAAGGTAGCACTCCAAATGTACATTACCATTAAAACGTCCCTCATCATTACAGTTAATTCATTCATCAAAAGTTTTACACCTCAGATTATTTCAAGTGACCAAATAACGTTGAAGTGTGATTTCATGAAAGTTGCTTGTCATATAGCAAATACTCTTTCATTCAACAAATGCAAACACAAGGCGATGGAGTATGAGCACAGTGCGGCTGAGAGGCTGCCTGTCTCCTCAGACAGTTTGTTCCCAGGATACCATCAGTCTGTACATATGGAGACAGTTAAAGCAGATTATTCAAAGAGAACTACCAGCTATCACAGTTCTCAGCAGTTTCTATGATCCCTGGAGTCCCTTTCAGACTCACCAACTACACTGAGGGGAAGCAATACTTAGATGGATAGGATTACAAACAGTCAGACCTGGGCCAAAAAGCATCTGCAACATCTTTTTGGTGGTTTATTCCATCATACTGTGGCACCACACAGGGGCAGGGTGAGTCACATGAGACCCAAGTCCTGGAGAGCTTAGACAGTTGTAAGAAAGCAATGGGAAAAAACGTTCAGGGCGGCAACTTAATCCCTTCAGTAAACTCTATTGTGCCAACGCGTCTCAGAGGACTAATTCCTTCCTCAGGGTAATCCTGAACTTTTTTCTTCTTCCTTTCAAAATCACTGTTAGTCCGAGGACTGGCCAGCCCTTCAGCGCTTGCATCCAGCTATACTGAATGACAAAAGAAACTTTTTGAAGTTGCAGGAAAGCATCTGAAAATCAATTTAGACAACTTATCTGGTAATTACTATTACTGATACTATGTGAATTGTCTTAAGTCTGTATAACTCAAACATCTGGTGTTGGACGAGAGTAACACAAGGAATTGTTAAAAATACTATTAGACTTTTTCCCAACCAAGATCAGTCATGTATCACACCACAATGTTCCGGGTAAGCAATAAAGTGTTCAAATACGTTATGGGTCACAATTGGGCTTTGGTTAGCAAAATGTAGCGTATAATCACAACGAACAGGATAGTTGCAGGCAACTTCAGCCGTAAACAAAAAATGAAGCAATTATTTGTTTTTGCTGGGAGTGAAAGACTTGTTTTGCAAGAATTTGACGCAACTGTGACGTAACCAGTTTATGAAACACTTGCCGACAGGAGGAGACATGTTAAAAAAAAAAAAGTTTCATCCTCCTTCAACCTCCTTCAAATAACCGCAGTGTTTCAGGCCATCAAGACGGTGAGTTTGCAGGAAATCTGTGGGCACTTGAACAGTAAAATGAAGTTTCAGGTAGTGTGCTGAGGAGCAGAGGGATTGGTCTTCATGTTCTGGAGTCTCAGTTTAATCACAGAACCTTCTTTTAAAAGTGTCAGAGGTCACTAAGGCCAAGGGCAGATTCCAAACTTAGGTTCACATCATCGTCAAGAAGATCTTCATCATCTTCATCATCACCATCCTCACCCTCTTCCAGATCACTATCTGGATGAGCAAAGTCACGTCGTCTGGACTGAGTGCTCACACGCACTCGTTGCACACCTTTCTGATGAAGAGCTGGGCAGAGCAGAGAAGGAGTAGTTACTTTGTGTGTGTGTCTGTGTGTTTGTGTGTGTGTGTGTGTGTATGCGTAAGTGCCTCTTTGCTGTATTGCTGTGTGGCCTTCGCTGGAATTGATTCAAATGTTTTCCCATAACAACAGCGCAGCAGTGTGTGTGTGTGCGTATGTGTGCATTTGATGTGTGTGTGCGTGTGTGGATACGATCATCAAATTAGCCTGGCTGCATGTGTCTAAATCGCTCTGGGAAACATTTAGATCACAATCTGTTACGGGAACATCAACCTACTGTTACAGTAAATCTCTGGGGATACCAATGGACGCGCACACATACGTGCGCACACACAGACACTCACACAAATATTTGCACACACCCACACACACAGGATAACAGATTTCCCAGGAAACAACTGGCCTTCCAGAAATTGGTGCAGAGGAAATGAGAGTTTCACTGTTTCCTCTGCAGGCATGAAGGCAGCAGGACGACAGCCCTGCTCACTGCTCCAGACCACATCACTCACCTTTCCTTCATCTCTACTTTACTCTAACTTTATTTTAAATTCGACTAGAGATCCAAAAGTTTGGATTTGTCCTGCTGAATTACAGAGAAATGTGTATAAAATGATGCAAAAAATATCTAGATATTTTCTATCTGATGTAATGCTGCAGCCATAAAAGAAAGGCGTCTTGGGTTTGAATATTTCACTCAATATAAGTGTGATGTAGCTTCAGTGAAGTGCTGCAACCCGCAGTTAAAGAATATGCATTTGACATTGTTGCACAATATGGAAAAACATTTTTTTTCTAACTCTGAAGCTACTTAAGGGGAAATCGGAGTTCAAGGGGTTAAACATTTTTCCTGGCTCCGACATCCTGTTCCCTGAACTAATGCATTTCGCTAAAATCATATCGACAACTGTAAACAGAAATGTTAAATACAATCTAGTGCTCTTGACTGAGTCAGATCTACTGGGATGAATCAGAGAGAGTGTCATTCCAGATGTGTGGGGGAGGGAAAGCTGCACATTACACAAGCTACCCTCACTCATTCTGTGCCCATCTGGTGCCCTGCCTCACATTCTCTGATGGTTGGACTGTGTGATCAGGTTATCAGTCTTTGTGTTTTTGCTGTGTTTCGTAGGTGGCCAAAAAAAAAAGAAGAAGAAAAAAACAGTAGAGCCAGACTGGCAGGGATGTGAAACAGGAAAAGTGAAAGCAGGCAGTCACAATGACTCAACTGTATACCTTACAGCCACGCTTTGGCACATTTTTCTTCGATAAAGCATGGGATCTTACCATGATCTTTATCATCTGGCCATGACAGGTCATCTGAGCTGACCTCAGCCAGGCTCGGGGTGAGGCTGGAGTCTTCTGAATCCGAGTTCAGCCCCGCCTCTTCAACTCTGACCGTTCTACTGCGGTTCCTGGGGACTGGGACCGGAGCTGGAGCTGCACCAAATCAATATGTTTAAATAGCTTATTACACTCTGTGTGTATGTGTGTGTGTGTGTGTAAAAGTGACTTGCCTGATCTGTGTGGTGACAGCAGCGGTGTAGGCTGACGTTCCTGGAGAATAAGATTGCTGACTTCATGCCTCAGTTCTGACATGGTTGCTCTGTTTTCAGAGACACATTACAACATTAAAGGTGCACTCACGAACAAGGACAGGTGACATAACACTGATACATTTCTATTCTGCTTCCCTTGCTAACTCCAGTGCTCTTCACATTTTTTGATTCCTGCAGCTGACAAGTTAAACCCTTCTCTGAAATGTGTCATATACACTGGATCAATACATGAGTGTGTCTGAATATCTTGGTTGTATTTTTGCCTTGTCGTTAATGACTGAATAGAACTAAACAAAGTTGAAAAATGATGAAAAAGGAGTGATAAAAGCGTCATTGATGTGATAAATTAATTCCTAAATCATATATCATTTTAATAAAAAACAGTGAGTGATTTGATGAAAACACACTTGATTGGATAAAAACATTCATGTCTTTATGAAAAGCAGCGATCGTTCTGCTTTTACTGTATCAAGTGTGTTTTCATCAAATCTCTCCCCTCTTTATCAACACGTTCACTGGTGAGAGCAATTATCACTCAACATGTGCACTGCCCAATGTGTCACTCCACAGGCCACGCCCACCAAGAGTCCTCCCCATTTCTAATTCCTATAAAAACTCCTATCCAGAAGCCAAGGCTGCGACTTGCTCTGAAGCAGAGATCCGACATGCTGTCTTCCAAGATGATATTCGTCGTTGAACTCTTTGATGCCTTCATTAAGCTCTTCTTTAATGAAGGCGTCCAGTTCCACCCTTCATTAATGACAGTAATGAGAGCCTTTCTCGTCTCCTCACAGTAAAGGAAATGTGATGTATGGGAATTTCAAACAGCTTGGAATTAGCATATTTCTGAATATCAGTTTGAGCCCAGATATGAGGAAAAATATCATCCCTGACAGTTCAACCATGTGCACACATACACAGTCTATTTTATGGCTACATTTTAGAACATTTTATTATCAATTATTGTATATGGTAAATAGGTTAATTAAATAGTCAGAAAAACCCCTATGAGATAAGAATTGATGCATTGAAAATACACTGGTTAAAAACTTACTATGGTATGATGATTACTCAAAAAATTATTTCCCTGTGGGTCACTGTGGGTCTTCAACATATAAAGCCTCACATTAAGTGAAAAATAGATTGTTATGGTATTTAATAACTGCTATATCTAAATGTTTGCATACTATTATTGGTTTTGACCACTTTCAGTCTCAGTCTTGCCTTGGTCTCACATGGCAACACACACACACACACACACACACACACGTACCTGATCTGGTGGAGCTCTTGCTGTGTGTGAGTGTACTGAGAAACAGTCTT
>OMKZ01034989.1:7048-18072 GCA_900302535.1 Neoniphon sammara | reverse complement strand
TCTTTATATCGCCTAAATAAATAAATAAATAAAAACCAAAACTCAGGAGAAGCAGTGAAAATGTCACTGGCATTGCCTAATTACCGCTTGCAGGACAAGACCCACAGGGTTGCCACAGCTGATGAATAAGTGATGGTTGAGCTAAGCTGCCATGCCAAATAAAGTAGTTCATGGCAGCACAATGAGATGATAAAACTACAGACGACACTGAGTGACACGGGGTGCCGGGGAAGAAGAGAGGTCATGATTTTGGCTGTTTCTATTTTGGTGACCTTTGAAGAGTCTCTGGAGAGAAGGTGCACAGTTCTGGACACGAGCAGATGTCCTCAAATTAGTGAATAAAATGTAGCTAACAATTTGAAGAAACCAACTTCATTCTAATCTAATGAACATCTGGCTATCTTTTCTCTTAATTGGCATCCTACCAAGCAACTACTGGGCCTGTAAGATTGGTGAGTCAGCTTGACTCAGTACAACATAGCAATCAAGCTGTTCACCCAAAAAGTCACAACAAATAATTTTCAAGAATTCAATCCGATCACCATAATTCGAAGAAATATTCCTTGCCACCAAATGCCAAAGTAAATACTGAATATTCCAGGACAGGACATGTTTTTGCCTACTAGCCAGTGGCTCATGCTTTTCCAAAATGCAGTCACTTTTTACACCTTATTTGTTCTGTAATCTAGTTTAGTCTGTGTAGTCTAGTAGTTTTTTTTTTTAGCAGAGGACAGATCCTCAAAATCATGCCTGGCAACCTGCCAGTGTGGCTGACATTCTTAACAGCTACTTCAAGAAGACAGCTTTACCACCAATTGTTCATTTCTCACCTTAAATACGCCACATTTGAAAATATTTCCTTAAAAGCAATGAAGTGAATGTAATGTAAGTTTAGCTCTGGTTGTATACACATGTGCAGCATACTAACCACAACTATCAGTGTTACCTGTACTTGTCCCTTACAAATGAAGTACTAAACTGAACAAAACTTGACCAAACTTAACCAAATTGCTCTAAATTAGATTTCAAGACACAAAGTTATATTGTAACAATAAAAAAAAACAAAAAAAAAAACAGACAGCATCAGTCCTACCTGTTTCAGCGGCAGCAGCATGAACTCCTCAGTCTTGGACACCTCCACAAAGTGCTGCAGGACATACTTGTGGGCTGACTTGAGGAGGTCGCTGCAGGAGTGTGTATCGGCGAAGCCTCGGATGCCCAGGCAGTTGGAGGGGTCCAACTGGCTCAGAAGGAACTTGCAGCAGGCGTCTCGCACCCCGTTGAGCTGGAGCAGGCTGGCTGCTGGGAGCAACGTCTGGGAAGAGCGCAATTACAGAGCATGCACTGACTTACTAAAGTCAAAATAAATTAGTCAGCTGTGCCTTTTTTGTGCTTTATGAGGCGTGATAAATAGGAGTCACGTACAGTAAATACTCAAATTTGATCATCCTGTCTACTTCATTTTGTCTGCTGATGCCAGATGCCAGCAATCTAAAAGTTCCTTCCCTACCTGCACATTTCCTTCCCCCACCACAATCTCCGCTGTGTAGGCGTACTGGACCAGCTGCTCCAAAGCCTGGGGGTCGATGTCGTGGAGGGTCACATGGGTCTGCCGACTTTCCGACATCTCATCTGCATGACCGCACAGGACAAGTGATGTCATATCCAGGCTGCAACTTAGAGTCAGTACCATACTGGCAAATATACCAGCCTTCAGTTTAAATGTGTTGAAATCATTACTACATATAAACACTACTGCCTCCCTGTTCACTGGCGCTGACATATGGCAGCCCCTAATGTTTACAGCACTGCTGCCAAATTTTAGCTCAACTCATTTGTTGCTGTCCTTTTTATCAGTTGTTTTAACTGTTGCAGTTTTTCTTTATTCCTGACTCTATACAGCTCTTGCCCAAAATAAGGGGTCCTAAAGAGCCTGGTGTCAGGAGGTTCCACACTAATAATCAAGTGCTCCCTCTCCTACTGATGTCTTACACGAACTCACAGGCAGACATCGGCAGGGAGGCAGACCCTCTAACACTCTTGTTATTTGCCAGAGCTGTTTTGATGCTTTTGAGAGATCAGCAGATTTTTTTTTTTTTTAAACAGGCTAATTAGCGAGTTGGCCAGATGAGAGGAAGCCGAACAGCTGAGTCTCAAAGCCAGTCTACTGGCTGTCTGGAGACATACTGTACCCTCACAAAGGTCTAGTCTGAGCTGCAGGGGGCTGCAGGAGGAAATCGGGGACACACACCTCATCTGGCCACCTGTGACCCAGACAGGAGAAGATGACAGAGAGATGATAAGTAGGAAGGAGGTGATGATGCTGAAAGAATGAGGTGGTGCTTGCTGCACACAAATGAGCAGACATTTTTATCAAACTCTAGCCAACAGAGCAAACCGGAGCACAGTTTGATGTCAGAGCATGAAACACTGGATGCATGCAACCAGCGGCGTTTCATGGATTACAAAGATAAAGGCACACAGTGGAGAGAAGACAGACGGCATGTTCAGGAAGTTAGAAGATGTTTTAGCATACTGAGAGGACAGTGGTAAAATGAGTGGAGAACCGGGAACTTACTGGTAAACATGGCATGGAAGTAGGGGCTGCAGGACGCCAGCACCACTTTGTGCGCCTTGATCTCTTTGCTGGAGACGTGGAGCACGATGTCGCAGAGCAGGCCGCGCTGTCGCATCCTGTTCATGGACACGAAGGAGTCGTGGTAGTGGCGCTTGGAGTTGTGCGAGATGCTGTGGCCATCGCGGTTGAGCAGCTGCATGCCCCCCTCCATCATGGTGCCGGGTGTGGCGGTGGTGGGCTCTTGCCTGGGCCGCACTCTGGGCAACTGCAATGTGCACAGAGAGGGTCGTCCCATGTCAGTTCACATTCACCAGAACCAATCAAATGTCATTATGTACCACAAAAAACACTCCTGTCATCACAAACAGCCTTCACCTGAAAAACCATCGCTTGCCTGCAGTTGTACAGGTGCTATGACAGCTGTCCTAAACAATCACTCCAACTGTTGTCATCTTATGTGAACCATTTTGACAGCTATGACAGGGGACCTACCGGCATGACAGAAATCTCGGTTAGTACAGTTAGCTTAACCAGGTCTAGTAGGCAGGCTGGCCTGATTATTTCACATTCAGTGTCAGGGCTGATTAGATCTCATGACAATAAAGATGGAGTCAAAAGAGGGCAATTATTGCTTAATCTGGAATCAAATCATTGTAAGGTTTTCATTTCCTGATAAGCCCAACCAAGAGTCTTACATTGTCTAGGCTAATCTAATTGCAATGTCTCCTGACCAGTGACTATAATTGCAACAGAATTAGCTCCCACCCACCCCCCTTCCCAGCTGCAGCCTCTGGTAGGCAGGGTAGGAGAAAGAAAAGGATGCAGCCGTAAGTTAGCCTTTTCCTTTGTACTCTCATCCGCCCAGCTCTTCAGAACGTTGCATAACCACCATCACGTGGCGTCTTAGAAACTGCGTTGTGATGAATATTCAAAATCCAGTTAGACAAAGTATGGAATGTGCAAATCAGAGCGGGAGATAATAGCATCCAAGATAATAACATCGCCCAGTGCTAAAATAGACTAAAGGAACTGATTCATTTCCACTCAACCATACTGAATTTGAAGTAGTGAGAGAGGCTGCATGCGACCGCAAGCTTTACTAGTTCAATTTCCCAGAGCAGTACTAAGAAACCTCAGTGGTGAAAAGTAAAGGAGAAACATATTACTCCCCTCATCAGCTGATTTGGAGCATGAGAGCAAGACACTATAGAATACACTATAGAATATGTATATATATAGAATGTACAAGCTATAGAAAGAAATACAGTTAACTCTTGACCTCTGATTGTTCCTGTGCAGCTTATGAGTGATTATAGAAGTCGAAGAAGAAGAATGTTTTTCTATAAATGTGAAAAATAAAAGAAAATAAAAAATAAAAATACAAAAAAAAAAAAAAGAAAAAAAAACTCACTAGCTTGCCATTCAAGTGAGCATGCCATACAACAGGATGCTAAAAAAGTCTTGCCTTTTAACAGTTCACACAAAATACTGTTTGCTTTACATTCGTTTTTGATGCCTCTCTTCAACCACAGCTGAAAAATGTCCATTTAGCTACACAAATGTAAATGGATCTCAAAACCAAAACCAAAACCGAAATCAGCTCACCCTGTGTCTATGAAAAGTCTGCATGAAACCCTGAACTTGGCAGGGAAACTCTCAAAAACACAGGCCTAGAGTATGACCCTTGGTTATTCTTGGACTGGAGATAGAGATAGCTGTGAAAATAACCTAAGCTAAAGTCAAATATAAGAAAAACAAGGCAGAAATAGTGGTGTGAAGTCCGTAAAATGCAACTCTCAAGGTTTGAACACAGTAACATACAACCTGGTGTAATACAATCGAGTGTCATGTGTATCTCTAGCCACTTAAACCCTTATCAGAGTATCAGGGCATCATATTTATGTCACCATCTGTTTTCCAGCACTCTTTGAATACTCTGCATTGTCAAACTGGGGACTATCTCAAATGTCATCACAGCTGCATGGCGACTCTCTGTGTCTCCCACTTTCCAACACACAATAGAGCACAAAAACACACCAACGGGACTAGGCAATCTCCATATGCCTCCATGAGAGGAGGTTGTATTCTTATGCCCAAGAGAATAACATGAGCCAGTGTGTAAATTGAGACATCTGAATATAGATACAAGGCTGGAGGAGAAGAAGTTAAAACAGAAAGTGATGAGGTACAGCAGATGTCCTGTTAGAGGTAGTCAGGATATCCAAGGATTGCTTTTAAATTCGTGTCTCCCCTTTACAGGATCAAACCTTGGTTGCCTTCCAGACAAAGACTACATGGCTCCATTATATACAGTGCATGCATTATCTTGTCGTAGCCTGTCATATAAATGTTATTGAGTGTAATCTTTCTTGGACAGGAGGTCATAAAGTAGAGGGATGTTTCTATTCATGTATCAAGCCTCCTTATGTGATGTGAACCAAACCCCAACCCCCACTCCATCTATTTTGAATAACAGCAGCTTTCAAGAATACAGCAGTGCAAGGCTGGAGAGGAAATAATATTTTTTACCGGTAGTTGTGATGCTGTTATCGTTGAACACAGCGTCTTCTTCGAAATGACTGGGAAGATAAACCAGCAGTTGTCGCATTCAGATTGATTTAAAATTGGTACCAGTGTCTGGCCATCTGTCCATATTTTGACTCAAGCATACGAAATATGAAGAAAGCCTCTGTTTCGTGCTCGATGCGGTTGACGTAAATGCAAACTGCATGAACGCTAACATCACATTTTAAGGTGGACTTCCACCTGCCGACGTCGCAAGCTGTAACGCGGTTCTTGTTGCTGGTATATAATAAAACAGATACATCTGGCATGAATGACATATAAAAACAGTGATTTCGTAAGCGAAATTTCACTGTTACTGGTGGATGGTCATTCGCTGTTATACACAACCCAAAACGACCTTAAGTGCCCCCCTAACGCCGTCTCGTCATTCAAGGCCCGGAAGTGCACGTTAAATGTCCCAAAACATCGGTTGTGTTCGGTAAATCTATCCCGGTTCGCACGGAGGGCGGGGCTTTTCTTATTACAATAGCGCCATTGGCCAGAACTTGAACCTCCCCCCACCTTGGTCAGCCTTGACAAAGAATCAAACAGCCACCCAGACAACAAGCGATAATATGATTTTACATCAACCCACTTTATATTAAAAGACACGAATATTTATAATTGGAAACTCCACATAAACGCTCAGATTACTTTTTTTTTATTTCACAAAACGAACGCATTAAACGTTTCCCCCACTGATATCTGATGGCATTAAACCCTTATTCGGACATCACTGCTAAATGCTAATTTTCCGTTAACAGTCTGTGTAACTTCACATCATGGGAAGTATATGTGTACATACTCTCCAATACTCATTGCTACCACTGATCCTATTTGCCTATGCAAAAACCAATATATGCTATTTCCTGAGTTTGTGTCTCTTGTGTGTGTGCTAGCCAGATTAGCTACCCTGTCTAAAAAATCGAGACTCACCAACCGACGTCGATGTCGAAAGGACCGCAGTGATTTGTTTTTCTTTCTAACCTTTCCCAGCTTCTTGCCTTGGTAACGTTATGAACTACAATGTAAGGGTGGTTTCACTGCGGTTCATCAACTGTCTAGTCTATTGAATGCAGCTAATCGTTTAATTTCATCATCACGTGTAGCATCAAAACAGTGCCTGTTCTTGTATGCACAGCTTTGACGGTGTAATTTTTTTTGGTTATCGTGCTCTCTGGCTGTGCTTTTTTCATTAAACCAGGATTCTTGTTCTCTGATAAAGGTCGGCATTTACGGTGCTTACATACCTTATTATATGTGAAATATCATACCTACATGATCAGATCGAAAAAAATTATAATATTCATGCAATCTTTCTAAATGATGATTTAGCAGTGCAGCGCCCGGTAGCACCATGAAACAGAAAATCAACTCCTGCCTTCTACACCGAGGAATTGTGGGTAATGAGTTTTGGTGTCACGTTTTGGATCCAGCATGGCAGGCAAACAGAAAAGGTATGAGTTTATTTTGTTTAATGTGTAAGTTGTTGTGAGTTTTTTAAGGTAAGCCGATATTGTTATTGAAAGTTTAAGTATTTTCAGACCGGTCGCTCCATTTGTAGGTTTTCTAGGACAAATTTAGCCACCATATAGCCAACGGTAGCTACTTTGCTAGCTGTCTTGTAACGGTAGCCAAATCAAATGCAAGCTAACTTATTAAAGCCCAGTTATTTATCTGTGTCAGTCGTTTCGGTTCTTTCTCACCAGACCATTCAAGTCAACATTTTGCTGCTTGCCTACTAATCTGCAATTTGTTGCTGCTGTTGCTGTATCCCATGTGTTGTCTTTATTGTAGGAAGTTAGAAGATCTCAGCGTGGATGAGTTCTTGCTGTCAGGTTTTGACTCTGGAGGTGAAGAGGGATCTGGAGACGAGACTCCCAAACAAAATGGGGTGAAGAAGAAAGCACAGAAATCTGCAGATTTAAAGAAGTGAGTCCTTTGCTGTGTGACCATTCCGTCATTTTACCGTTGTTGTGAAGTTACCAAATGCGTCACATCCAACACCTTGAGGACTGCAAAGTATTTTTTCATGTACTAACTTGTTCATCTCTTGATTTTAAAGGGGTGACAAGAAGAAAGGCAAGGCATCTGAACACAAGAACCAGCTATCTAGGCTGAAGAACAAAGACCCAGAATTCTACAAGTTCCTACAAGAGAACGACCAAACGCTCCTAAACTTTGACGACACAGACAGCTCTGAGGATGAAGAGGAGAGGAAGTACCACACATTACCAACCCAACTGGAGGTAGGCCAGCTGTTTGCGTACGTACATGTGAACTTGTGACTTTTCCCGTGAAAGCAAAGATCTTTACATTGGTGTAATTTGACCATAGGAGGCCAGCTCTGGCGACGAGGAGGAGGACGAGGAGGCGGATAAGAAGGATGCTACTAAGAAATCAAAGAAAACAGTGGAGTCCATCAAAGTCACAGACAAAATGATTGAAGAGTGGAGAGAAGCTATCAAGACGAACCCCACGCCTCGTCTCTTTAGAGAGGTCACGCAGGCCTTTAAGGCTGCTGTGGCCACCACAAAGGGTGAAGGAGGGGATCAGTGTCGATACAAAGTGGCTGACAGTTCAGGTAAGACACCAAGATTGTCTCTTAAGTGTTGTTATCTCTATCAAGGCTGCTGAATTTCGACAGAAAAAGACAGGCATGCATTTTGATTGTTTTGCTGAATCCTGCAACTGAATATATGAGCTATTTTGCTTGCTATATAATTTTATTTTAGCACTTTGGACCAAACAACGGGGTGTAAAATTAGTTGTTAATGTTTGGCATGTTTGATTTGTATATAATTAAAGCATTTCACCACCATTCAACTTGATTTGTAGGCCACACAGCAATTGCGAAACTAAATATTTAATGTTGTGACAGGTTTTAGATTGACCAGCTGTAATACTAAACATTTAATTCACTCCCTCTACTCATATGTCCATCATCCACTTTTTTATTTCCACTCTCTACAGTATTCAACGCCTTGGTCCTGTTCTGTATCAGAGACATATATGTGGCCTTGCAGAAGATGCTCAACGTGAAGCCAGATAAAGATAAGAATAAGTAAGAAGTGAATGTCACATTCAGCGATTTCACCTCTCTTTGATAGTCTTAACACATCTGTGGACAGACGGTCCAGTCCTCACTGCTTCCTCTTGTTTTCTTAGGCTTGTGCTCCCGTCATCTAGTCCCAAGTGGCAGAAGAATCAGATGGACATCAAGATGTATCTCAGTGGATTAGTTCAGGTTTGTTTTACTGTTCATATATTTTTTCACTTCTTATGTGTATTTCTCTTTATTTCTAATTTTTTTTACTCTGCCTGATGTATTTTTGTGTGGTAGATAAATAATACAGGGATGTATATTATTCTAGTTTTATTTTGTTGTTTTTTTTGATACCATTTGTTTATGATGGAGAGTTGTGTCTCTGCCACGTTAATACTTACCTTTTCTCCAATCTTTGCATTTTCCTCCCTTTTGTCCTGAGCACATTCTTGTTTATAGCCTTCATGTGGAAGAATAACTGTCTCCACCGTCTCTCTCTCCACCTGTAGCTGTTATCCTGTCTAACTGAGGCCACAGTCATCAGTGCTGTCCTGCGGCACACCAACCAGCTGATCCCTTATTACCTGTGTCTGCCCAAACAGTGTCGGCTCCTTCTGAAGGTAATTTACAATAGGATGGCGCTATACACACCAGCCTGAGACGAAGGATTTCCAAAAGGTTAAGATAATATGATACGTTATTGATTATTGTAGAGCAGTTATCCTTTCATCTCCCCTAGCACACCCATCAACAGGGAGGTCAGAGCACACAGTTAGCCACACAGCAGCGTTCTTGGAACTGGTAGCAACTTCATCAAGGTCACTTCAGCAGGGCAGATGCTTATCAGCGGGGGGGGGGCTAGGACTCAGGTCCTCAGTTGAAGGGCGGTCTCTATAGTTGCCATGCCACCCTGTTGTCTCACTTAGACTCCTATAGAGTCACTGGCCACACTTTTCTTTCATCTGTGTCTAGGATTTAAACCAGAGTTCCTTTGCTAGTTTTGCTCATAATCTTCTTGTTTGGGCGTGTGTTTAGCAACTGATGAAGCAGTGGAGTACAGGGGAGGAGACGAGCCGGGTCCTCGCCTTCCTGGCCCTCAACAAAATCTGCAGACACAAGCAGGATGCATATCTTAACCCTGTTCTCAAGGTGAGCAAAATGGTTTGAACATTAGTGCATAATTAATCTGGTGAGGCCACATGGAGGATATAAAATGGGCTAGAATGATGTATTTGCTAATAATTGCGTGAGGGACATTGCTTAAAACACTCTATTATAAAGCAAGAGAGATGCACTGCCATTTTTGAGTATGTTTTTCAATTTAGTTTTTATTCCAAAAGCACACACCCACACCTGTTTTATCTGTCTAACTGATTTTGAATCTTGCTACTGGCTACTTTGATCTGCCCGGCTTACTATTTTTTTCCCCTCTTCTGTAGCAAATGTACATCTCCTACGTTCAGAACTGTAAATTCACATCTCCCAACGTGCTGCCCATGATCAACTTCATGCAGCGAACTCTGACAGAGATGTATTCGCTGGACACCCAGGCCACATACCAGCACACCTTTATCTATATCCGACAGCTAGCCATCCACCTGAGGAACGCCATGACCATGAAGAAAAAGGTTAGCACACGGCATTCAAAGCTTAATTCTTTGCATCGATAGTGTGTGTTTGCTGATAGAGATGGTGTCCTTTTGGAAAGCTCTGAAGAGAAATAATATATTAATTCATGCATATACTTGCCCACTGCAGTCATGTATCACCATGATATTCCCTTCTCTGTGGATGTACAGCGCAGCAGCCTCCAGTTGGCTCATGTTTGACCTCTGCTGCTCTTGCTGGCGTACAAACGCACTCTTTTGTGGCTCATATGCCGGGCTCCACTGTCTTTATATTGTAATTTCCCTAAACAGTGCGCATTGCAAAATCATTACACACAAATATGCTAGTGAATGAACAGAGACTGGCTCTTATAGAGGTCCTTACAGGCAGCTAATAATGTGACGTTGTTGTTGTGTAGGAAACGTACCAGTCGGTGTATAACTGGCAGTTTATCCACTGCCTCTACCTGTGGTGTCGGGTCCTCAGCACCCTGTACCCCAGTGATGTACTGCAGCCCCTCATCTATCCCCTCTGCCAGGTTATAATCGGCACCATCAAGTGAGTATATACACACTTGATTGAAACATATTATCATAACTTTGTCTCTAACTTTTATATACATATCACACCATATAATAGGAATGTGCAAAACTCCAGATTCTTGTGGTAAATCCATTTTTTTTTGCCAAGAGTCCAGTATTTATTGTCATTGGTTGCGCTAATATCAGCACATTTGTTTGCAGGTTGATTTGTTTTCAAGGACTGGAATACCTTTTTAGTTTGATGAATATGATTTTACTAAAGGCTTTTAAATTGAGTATGAGCTTTTCAATCATGTAGTTGATGAGAGAGACACTTCAATCACAGTGCAAGAAACACACTTTTTTTTTTGCAAGTCGTCCACAGTGGCTGGTCAACTCATGAGCTGCTTTCAGCGATTACATGCCAAGTAGATTTTTATTAGGGGCTGGGCAGCGCAGCAGCTGGTCCCTCTTGTTTTGCTCTGTATTCTTCTTCTTCTTCTTCTTACTAAAACTGCCTTGCCATGCACGAAAATTAACCAAACTTTGCACAACTGTCCGGTCAAGTCCAAAACCACTTAAACTGAAGTCTCGAACCAAATTTCCCCAAGGTGGTGCTACAGCAAGCGTGTAAAGTTCAAAACTTTGAAAAATCAGCCGTGTGTGCTGCAACTTCACAACTTGCACCAAAATGTATCCCCAAGTC
>OMKZ01034979.1:3765-14346 GCA_900302535.1 Neoniphon sammara | reverse complement strand
TAGTAAATGTAGTTATAGTAAATTCATAAATGTTCATATGATTTTGTTGCAGAGTCTATACCAATGCGCCTCTGCCAGCTAAAGCCACGAAAATAGCTTTGTGCACCTGCAATAAGAGGTGGTTTGATAAAACAGAGGTGCAAGCAAATTTTTGGACATCAATATTGTCCTGCACTATCAGATTTGTACCGACACCCCTCTGCTGCACTCCACACCCATTTAGGTGCAAGCAATGTCTTGGTGAGCTACTAAATTCAGTTCTAAAATCGTGTGGGTTAATTTCCAGCAGGAAATACAGTGCTTCATGATGAGTAGAAGTTTTTATTATTGTTACTATTTTATTAGTAGTATTGGTCAGACTGTAACTATGAAGATGCGCACAAAGATATTTATATTATTTTCTGTAATATACAGTTTGCTTATTATCACAGAAGGTAACAACAGTACATATGACTTTCGTAATGAGGATTCAAGATGTTTTTAATTAGTTTTTGCTGCCCTTGTCACGAGGGCCAGATGTCATTTGTCCATTTGCATATCTGTGAAAAATGCAAAATGAAGAAAGTGTGTTTGAGTTCATAATAAGCAGAGATAGACAGAGTACTCGACCCCAGTACTTGAGTAAGAGTAAAAATACTACTGTCAAAATTTACTCCGTTACAAGTAAAAGTAGCTCAGTGGACATGTTACTAGAGTAAGAGTAAAAAAGTACTTGCTTTTAAAGTTACTTAAGTATCCAAGAGTACATGCTTTTAAGTTTACTTAAAGTAAGAGTAAGAGTAAATTTCTTCTTTTTCACATCAATGAATTACTGTAATTTTTTCAATTTATAGGACCTTGTGACTCTTGTTTCAGAGAATTAACTCTTTGAAACCACCTGCACTGATGTGCTTGCTTGTAGAACCACAACGTTATATGTTATCGTTTTGAGTCAAAAGAGCGGGGTTACTTTAGCGTTCTCCTTATATGGGTAGGGGATGACGTATTTCCGCTTTTACGTTGATCTAGGTGGAGAACGTGTCCTGTGGTAGGTTTCCTTGTTTAACAAACACAGCTTGTGTCCAATTTCTAAATAGTATTTTAGAAAAAACAAAAACAAAACAAAACAAAACACAGCCGACCTTAAAGTAACGAGTACTTTTCAGCCTCCCTAGAAATTTACTCGAGTAAGAGTAAAAATATTTGTCTTGGAAATGTATTCAAGTAAGAGTAATAAGTATCAAAGAAATCTAATACCCAAGTAAAGTACAAATCCTCAGAGTCTGTACTTAAGTACAGTACTCAAGTAAATTTACTCCGTTACTGTCCACCTCTGATAATAAGTGACCACTGTGAAATCCTGGAAGGTCTAATCAATCCATGCTTTGTGTAGTGAGAAAACAACTATATACTGACAACTATTTGGCAATGATGTCTGTACTACAGATCACCTCAGAGAGGGGTTAGCGGTTCCTTCACCTTAGACAGACAGCATTTCCTTGTAAATTCCCCAGCTGCTCATCAGCTGAAAACCATCTTGTACTTTTACAGACCCCACCCCCATCCCTGGATAGCTTTATAATTAATTGATGTCAGTCATCTTTAGCTAACTAGCAGTGCTAAGTAGTCATTACTGCCTCATGTTAAATTCATGAGGCCTGGCTTTAGCTATGTGGCTCCACTATTCATGTCATAGTTTTGTTTCCTGTTGTATTGAAGGAAGACATTCACATCTTGCTATAATTAGATCAATATTGATTTAGATGTGAAGAATTTTAATGTGTATGCAAGCAGTACCTTTGCTGATTTTGTTATTTATTAATTTTATTTTTTTGTGCTGAAAGAATGTTCCTGTAGAAAGTGATCAGTCAGATGCTCAGTAAGCCATCTTACTGTATAGTAAAGTGGTTCTCAAACTGGGGGTTGAGACCCCCCAGGGGGTCGTGAGATGATTCCGGGGAGGTTGCAAGATAATTATGACGCAGGAAAACACATTTTTATTATGATTATTATCAGGTTTATTTTTTCATGTATTTTCTCTATTTTGTGACTGTTTTCCTATGAAATACTGAGTAATTTTAAAATTGGAGGCTTCCTTTGATAAGTACACAAATAAAACAACCTGAAAATGGAGCTGTTCTCCAGTTGGACTGATTACCACGCTGCATATGCAACCTGTGACGGGGTTGCGAGTAGGCATCCCTTCGTGTTATGGGGTCACGAATGCTAAATTTTTAGAGCCACTGGTATAGTCCAGGTCAGAAATTGACCAAATTGCTTGGATTTGTGCAAAACACCAAAATCGGTACAGTTTGTAGTCATTAGCATTGTCGGAATTGGAGCCACTGCAACAGTGGTGTCAGTTTGCAGTTGTGACTGGCTATCTTCCTACCTATCATATCTGTGCCATGACAAGTCTTCATCAGGGTTAAATGGTCATTTTTAATACAAAAAAATGCTCCATTCATGCATTACATTATTTAAAGTGCAGTTCAATAAAAATGAAAAAAATGCAATCAAATGCAAAACCTCCATTTTACTACATATGACAGTCGGTTCTTTAAAAAATTGCATTTTCAGTTTGTGATGCTTTCTTCAGCACTTTTGTAATCACTGGCCATCTAAACATAGGTGAAGACAGGTTTTCAATGTTCAGGTCATGAGATTCACTGGTTTTATTGGTAATGGGATAATGAAAAATGGCCATTGTTGCACTAGCTGCCATCCTGAAAATGAGACATGCATTTCATTACTGATTTTCTTTTCTTAAAGTAAGTAACAAATGTAACTAATGCAACAGAGAAAATGCTCACTTGTCCAAGCATCTAAAATGCATTTTCAGCCAAATGTTCGCTCCACTACAGTTAAGTTTATGAAGGCATTATACTGAATTGTTGGCATAATATATGGTGTAATAAGCCCCATGCATAATATGTATCCATCCTCTCCAAACGGCCATCAATCCTAAACTGCAGTGCCCTGGAAGGCTGCCAAATTAAGAGGTTACTGGCGTTGCGCTGAGATAAGCAATAAGACAAGGCAATAATAATTTACACATTGTGGGCAAAGAAATAAGTCTACTGAGATAAAAGTCAGACATATAGCCTAAAGGTAATGTTATAATACACAAATGTACATTGTCTTGTTAGTAAAATACTGAAACCTTCCTGTAGTGGTAACTAAACATCTCTGGGGAAAGGGTCCAGTAAGCATTGTCGACTTGTTTTTAGATGCTTTGTTGTTGGGTTTTATCCCCATAATGAATACTGGTACACTCTGGGGCAGTGTGTTTCAGTTGTTGGCAGTTGCTTCAATTTTTTGCATTTGTTGTAGCATTTGCGTCATTTCTGAATCTGTAGTGAATTTCTATTAATTTGCTAATTTGCTTTCACTTAGGAAGTGTAGATGGCCTTGTGTGCCACTCTAAGTAAAACATACTGTGTTTGAATTGACACTGAACAGTGAGAAAAAGAGGGAGAGGGACTGTGGAGAAGAGAGGCTGTAGTATAGTCCAGTACCAAAAAAAGCCTTAACTGGTTATGCAGGCCCCATATTGGAATCCCACTTAGCAGCTTCTTCAGCCTCCCTCTGGCCATTGTTGACATTTCCCAAAGTCCAGTTTAGTTTGGAGATGCTCTCCAAGCATGCTCATGTGGCATTTCCATGTACATACACACAAACATTCTGACATTTGTATAAACACACACACACGCACGCACGCACGCACGCACGCATGCACATATATGGGAGGTGAAAAGGGTCATTGAGGACTAGCCACACATACATACGCTTGTCTGATTATTTACTAAAAGATCCATGTATGTATGTATGTGTATGCATGTACGTCTGTGTACACATCCTGCGACTGCACATGTACATGCACGTGCGACTCATAACGGTCAGGCTTCAGCTGCCAGAGGCAATTCAATTTTCAATTCAATTCAATTCAATTTTATTTATATGCACCAAATCATAACAGCAGCTATCTCAGGGCACTTTTCATATTCAGTAGGTGAAGGCCTTACTCTTTACAATATTAATGACAGAGACCCAACATTCCCCCATGAGCAAGCACTTGGCGACAGTGGCAAGGAAAAACTCCCCTTTAATGGGAAGAAACCTTGAGCAGAACCATGCTCTGGGTGTGCGGTCATCTGCCTTGACCGGTTGGGTTGAGAGAGGGGGAGAGAGAGAGTGGGGGGAGGGAGATAGCACAAAGCAAGTTCCACATAGACATGCATAGAACAAATGGTAATAATGGCTTCAGGTACTTCTGTATTTTATAGGCCAGAAATTTTGTCTGGTGACAGCATTATCATTGTAGCTCGGCGGTTATGCCCAGCCCATACGTTTATCAGGTCTTTTTCTCCATAGTGCAGTGGAAAATCAATCTTTAGACCAGAAAAAGACATTCGTTTCTGAGGAAAAACAAAACTTAGTTGTTACGAGCTCTAAAACGCCGGTTGCAGACTGGTTAGATAAAATCTTGCTGAAATGCTGAGAAAAGTATTAATTTATCTAAAATTTTATCTCATGTCCCCCCAAAACAAAGAACCTGACTAAATTAAATAAAATAAATAAAAAATAAAAAAATAAAATTCCCTCAAAGTAAGTCAGCTAACTTTTTTTATGTCCATATGCAATATGATTCTAACCACACAATAGTGATTCTGAAGCTGAAGAAAAGATGGTTGGGCCAGGATTTTAACAGGCGATGTCTGGTGCCACAGACTTTGGCATAACCGCTAAGCTACAATGACAATGCTGTTGCTGAACAAAATTGATGTCTTATAAAATACAGAAGTGCCTCAAGCCATAAAAAAGATGTTAAAAACCGAACTTCTAGATGAGGCGGCGCTGCTGCGTGGCGTGTTGTGTGGCTGCTCTAATCTGTTAACATGGGCGCCGAAATGAAAACCGACAGGTAACGCAGCAGTCACGCAGCCATGACGCATCCTGTGTGGACAAGGCCTTATTATTACACTAATTATTAGTCCTACTGTCACTATTGTTATTGGCAGCTGAAGCCTGACCGTTAAAGGTGCTGGATACAAGATTTTCATGGAAATTAAGAATTTTTTGAAAAATAACACATCAATGGGGCGTCCCGAGAGGTGCAGAGTCAAAGTATTAATTTTCCCACAAAAATTATATTGACTACGATTTTTATCAAGGTAATTTTGATGGGTCTGAAATGAGTCCTTTGTTTATTTTCATCAGTAGCAGCAACAGCACCGCTGAGCCAGTAGTGTTGCTGCATTGCAACCACGCCTGTCTCCGTAGCAGGTTGCCATTTCGTAGCTTGTCAGTGAGGGAATGGCTGCGTATAGGTCTAAGCAATGCTTTGAACACCGGTGAACCACCATAAATCCCACAAGGAAGCCCTGGAATCCCCCCAACAGCTCTACGACAAAAATGGGAGCAAGAAGAGTGTTTATCGGTGTAGCCTTTGGTCGTGTGAGCTGAAGGAGGATAAGAACTGAGGAGCCATGCCGATGTTGCTGTTACTTTTAT
The DNA here is from genome assembly GCA_900302535.1 of Neoniphon sammara. Taxonomy (NCBI): domain Eukaryota; kingdom Metazoa; phylum Chordata; class Actinopteri; order Holocentriformes; family Holocentridae; genus Neoniphon; species Neoniphon sammara. The sequence goes on along the minus strand of OMKZ01034979.1, from coordinate 8,853 downwards.
TCTTGACTGGTAAGCTAAGGTTTGTTTGCTAGCTAAGTCAGCCTTTATCTGCTATGTCCTAACAAGGACAGATCTTAGTTTATTTCAGCATGACCTAAAGTATTGCAGTTTGTGTTTTTCTACACACTGAGGCATTGCAAGCTTAGCTAGTAAACATGTTGGTAAAGTTAGTAGTTTGCTATCATCACATAGCTAACGCTAGCAAAGTAAGTTTGCTGCTGGCTTGTTGCTACACTGGTAACGTTAGCAGCAGCTGCGACATCAGAATAATTTCTGTGGAAAACACACAAGCATTTCAATCCTGGAACATCCTAGCTGACTTTGGTAAACAAAATAAGCCACTTAGTGGCTGTTGTGTTGTTGTGTCAGCAGCCTGTAGCCTAGCTACTACGTTATACTCGTTTATTGCTAACAGTAACGTTACATAACGTCCATCAAATGAAGCCCACTGGCAGCAGTCAAGCAATATTCATTAGTAATGTGCAGTGCAAACATTTGGTAACAGTACAGCACTTCATTGTCATATTCATTAGTCCCTGTGCTTTGTGCTTTTGGCCTCAGTTTTTCTGATGCTTTCAGCAGACACAGTCATGTTATCTCTCAATAAATTAAACAGTAGACACAAGATATTTGCCCACAATATAGAGCATGGCTGTACTGTCAAATATGGCAATGACTCATTTTCAACCAAAAATAAAGTCACTTTCAGGACACAAGACGGTAACAGTAATGAGCAGTAACCTTATTAGTGTAAGCCCCTCCTCCTCTAGTTCTGAACATCAAATGTTGGAAGCTACTAATGTGTGTATTATATTTTCCTGATGATGTTATGTTTCATCACAGTGGCCCACCGACCTCAACACCCAGCAAGTGCAAAGAAGCACCACTTGACTGCACCCCCTGCCATGTTCAGCATTACCGCTTCACTTTCACTAGAACAGAGAGTATTTTAAAGAATATTCTAGCTAGCTATCTGCATTGATTTACATAACCACTAGCTAACAGTAAGGCGATGTAAGTTTGAGATAACTAATACACTGTAGGCTAAATCTTTGAATTACACATTTGGTGGTCTTTTCAAAAAGAATTCAAAGTGCTGAAGTGTCTATGCTGTCAAAGTCAACAAAACTTAGGACTACGTTCCCTCTCTCTAGGCCCACATTCTGTCCAAGAGGCTAGCTGCAGACTCAGAGCTGCCTCTCCAAAGTCTCTGTGACCATATGACCCAGGCAGACTTGTCCTTGTCCCATTGTGTCACTACCAATGTAGGAGCACAAATGCAAGTCAGGAGAGGTCTAGGTAGGTACAAAGAGTAGATTTATGGTATAAAAAAAAGTCTAGGAAAAATAAATATTTAGCCAGTTATGACATCTTGTAGTTTGTAATTTCCTGAAACTACAAGCTGCCCTCTGCACTAAGTATTCTTGAAAGAATAACAGTTGTGTTCATTTATTTCAGTCAGGTCCGGCATTACAGAGTAAATGACAGGCACAGCTCACAGGTTAGTTTTAATTCAACTTGTTCTGTTTCGTTCACCACAAAACTAATTCAAGAAGAAACTGATTCATTTCAACATATTGTATTTGGCATGGATTTATTTGCATGGTCAAGAAGTGAGATAATCAAACCAGTTGCTGTTGAATATGAGATCCTTGTGACTAAAAACTGTTCCTGATCTCCCTCTTTCCCCTCTCTTTCTCCCCATTGCTCTACCAGATCTGTCCCCTGGTGACTTCAGCCATGCCCAGTTCAGCTGGATGTCATCAAACTTCTGCCACTTCTCATACTGTCCTCTCCAGGTGTTCCCTCATCCTTGTCCTGGCTGTGGCTGTAGCTGTGTGGCTGATGGTCATCTCTGTGCTGCTGTGGCCCCAAGCTGTCATTTTTACCCTTCACTACAACACATTCTCCCCCAAGTTTCACTTTATGGACCATGTATTATTTAGTCCAGAATTTTACATAATTGAGAATTTTATATTGTTTCAGATAATTTTATCCAAAATAAACTTCAAGCAAATCCTTGGCTTATATTGATCTTTGTGGTAAAAATGAGGTTCGCTGAAGTTTTTCAATATTGAGCAAAACATTGTCTGCACTGAATAGTATATGATATTTGTCAGAAATATAATTTCTGGTCTGACTAGGAATACCTTTATAGCCTAGAGAACATAGAAAACTGAGGGACATATACATCATTTTCCTACAAACTCGCTACCCAATCCATTACCACAACACACAAAGTAATGCTTCCATTATGAATAATTATGTATGATGTGGGCGGCCGTAACCTAATGAAACCTAACGTTACATTGTCTAAGATAAATATACAAACCTATGGCTAGACATGTAGCTGGCTAGCTAGCTTGGTAGTCAGCTGTTTTGTCATAGATAATGTTACATGAATTTTGAAACATCACCACACAAAATAACCCAAATCTTTAAAGAGAATGCATGGCTACATGTTGCAAAATGTATCTATGGATTTATTACTCACCACAAAAGATTCATAGCTTGACGTGTTGGATCTTTCTGTTCTTACTTCATTTGACCTGGACCGTAGCTCTACACAAATGCACTTACAACGAGAAAACCTGGCAACCCCTTTGCCTTGAGCAGCTCTAAAGTGCAGTACTCCCCAGACACGCTAGATGGGGATAAAAAAATCCTGATTCTTGCCAAATCTTGTATTCAACACCTTTAAGAGTCACACGTGCGAATGCAAGTGCATGTGCACGGCAGTCACAGGATGCGCACACAGACATACGTACACACGCACGCCTATGTGTAAGAAGTCACATGTAAGCATGCACATCGGTCTGCAAGGCTGAGTTGTACTAATCACATACAGATGCGCATACATACACGTGGGTCTTTTGTTAAATAATCAGACAAGTAAATGTATGTGTGGCTAGTTCGCCATGTCCCTTTTCACCCCTCATACACACACACACACACACACACACACACACACACACACAAACACACACACACACACACACGTTGGTATTACTATCTTTGTAAAGACATTACATCAACTTCTATTCATTCAAGTATAGAAAGACATTTCTATGCAGTTAGCTCAACTATATTTTCTGGGGGCAGGCACTCACTGAGTCCACATCTTCTCCTCATCCAGTAAATGACAGATCCCAGGGGCGGATTTAACAGGCTCTGGACAGGAAACCCACTGCCTGAAAAAATGGCATGTGCCCTTCCCACTGGTTTACTATGGTCACCACAGTTGATGTGTACAGGGGACAATGAATGGCTAAAACACTCATTGCCCCCATAGTGAGGGGGTGTGCTTAATTACAAACGCATACTTTACATACTTATTTGATTTGATTTATTTGATCATTAGTGATCCAATATGCACATACACTGTACTGCAATTGAATAAAATAATCAGGAACAAAATAGAAAAAGGTTTATTTCCATTGTGGTCCTCAAAGTCCAAGAAGGCACCAGGTATGCATGGCATCTGGAAGCACTAATTCATGAATGCTAGATTCTGTGCAACATAATACAAAACTTACAACAGCTAATACTAGTTCAAGTTTATTTAGTGCCCAAAAGCACTGTTTACAATCTCAAAGGGCTTTATAGGCCCACAAATTTACAACAAACAAAACAGGATGATACCCTTTTTCTTGAACCCTCATAGCTGGCAAGAAATAAACCACAAAAACCCAAAAACCCAAAGGTAAAGGGGTAAAAAGGGAAAAAGTAGAAGAAGAAAGTAGAAGGAAACACCAGCCAGGAGCACAAGTATAAGTTGGACAATTATCAGATTAAGAAGTTAATACAAGGGGCGCTCCGGTAGCTCACTCCGTAGAGCGCGTACCACATTATCGCGGCGGCGCGGGTTCGATTCCGGCCTGTGCCCTTTGCTGCATGTCACTCCCCCCCTCTTTCCCATGGCTTTCCTGTTTCTCTCTACTGTCCCTATCAATAAAGCAGAAATGCCAAAAAAATAATCTTTAAAAAAAAAAAAAAAAAAAGAAGTTAATACAATAACATCTTTCATACAACACAAAAACCAATAACACATCTGTAAAACAGTACTTAAAGAGGAACCCTATCTAGTAATGTTTTCATCTTCCTTTTAAAACTGTTGAGAAGGGCTGTGCAGCATGGATAAAATCAAATATCATGATATTACTGACCGAATACCTTGATATCAATATTGTGGCGATATTGTAAGGATAACTACTGGTGCTTTCACAGTCATTAGTTATGCGGATATCATGGCCAAGCAGGTACAGCAAACAGCTAGAACAGTCTAATAAGTTCAGAAAATTGCAACCCTATGTAACCTATGTAAACATACATTAGGTGCACTAGCTCTGGTACTGAGGTTATGTGAATCCCTAACCAAAATGCTAAAATGCAAAAAACAAACAAGCAAAAAAAAACAACAACAAAAAAAACATGCTTAACAAGGAACATCTTATCTTTTTCTACATTAACCTGGCTTGTCTTACTATACTTGTGAGGACTAATTATTGACAAACTATGTGCTCTGTGAGGACATTTGTAGTTGTGAGGACATTTTTGGGGGTCCATACAAAGGAAAAAAACACAAACTGTGTCTTATTGGTTAAGGTTAGAATCAAGGTTACAATTACGGTTAGATTAAGGTTAGGTTGGGTCAGGGTTAGGAATTAGTTGGTTGTGGTTAAGTTTAGGGAAAGGCTCTAAAGAATGAATGGAAGTCAGAATAATGTCCCCATAAAGATAGTAATACCAACATGTGTGTGTGTGTGTGTGTGTGTGTGTGTGTGTGTGTGTGCGTGTGCATGTGCGTGTGTGTGTGTGTGAGAGAGAGAGAGACAGAGAAAGAGAATTAATGTGTACCTTTATCATTTCATTTATTGGCTGTTGGCAGCGCTGCTGTTTATGTGGATAAACCCAAAGTTGGCAAGCTAGCTTGTGGTGTCACTCATTGGCAAGAAATGGTTAAAAATGGAGGTAATTGCTAAGGAGGAAACAACAAAAAGGTTAAACACTGACCTAACTGCATAGTTCCAGTCAAGAAAGTGTTAAACACAGAGTCCATTATTAAGGAGGGAGCCAAAATGGGTTAAG
>OMKZ01034976.1:8854-42343 GCA_900302535.1 Neoniphon sammara | reverse complement strand
GTTCATTACTTCTGAAATTCTCTCACAAATCTTCCACAGCTAAAACATTTTTACAGGAATGAAATGATCCACGTTTTAAATTGTGTGGATGGTGCCTTTTTTTAGTCTTCGCATCCATCTTCTGAAGATGTCATGGGAATTTGTTCAGGATTTTTTTTTTATTATTTCTTTTTTTGTGTGTGTATTTGTACTTTCATGCCTCCTGTCATAGCTCTTTTGGTCTTTTTCCTGTGTTTGTTGCTCTTTTTTTCCCATTACTATGTAGCGTATTGTTATTTACACAATGTGGAAGCTAGCAGCTAAATACCTTTTTTGTTTGTTTGTTTTTTTTTTTTTTAGTTAAGTGAGTCACACCTCTAAAGACTGCAAACAATTATGATGGACAATTAGCTATAATTTTCTCCTCTAATAGATGCTGTTGTCCTCACACATTATTGAAGCGCAGTTAAGTATGTTTTGAAATGCTGTACATAAGAACACATTTTAAGAATTTCTCATTGAAATATTGATACAGTAATTGTCTTTTAATGCACTGTTGTTGCTCAAATATTTAGTGGTAAATAAAAAAGTATTTAATGTTTTTTAATGTCTCGTTTAGACACTAAAGTTATGGCAGTTTGATGAAAGGTATAAGCCAGATGATGCTCCTCTGTGTGTGTAGATACTGACAGACACACATTAGTACATGCATATTAAACCTAGTTCACCTCTAGGCCGCTCTCTTCTCACATTTCTTCCTTTTATTAATGTTGCATGTGCCTGTCTTTTCCAATGGAGAACGTAAGCACTTATTGTCACCCTCTCAACAGTTTGTACAGAAAGACAAATACTCCATCTGCAAATCTGAGTTTCTGTGATGCCTGTCGCACCCTTCAAATTTTAAACACTGTTGTGTTACACTTAATGCTGTCCCTATCAGAGCATCGTAAACAAGTGGTTCCCTATTTTAAAGATTTTTTAATTATGTTGGTATATGGCTATACCAGACAAGAAAGGATGAAGTGGCAGCTGTTTGCAGTATTTTTAAAAAAAGAGACTTTATTATTCTATTGAAATCCACAATTGATCGCATGCTCTAACTCCCTGAGCCTCTCGGGGTGCTGCATCACCAGAAAGCTTTGCAGGTTGGGGCGTCTGTCAACTTTTCTGCATTTTCTCTGTATTACGTGTGTATGTGCGTGCACACAAGTGTGAAATATACATACGGCCTAAATGTATTGTCCTTTCATAGAGATAAGGCAGCAATAGCTCAGTGCAGGAAAATTAAAAAAAAAGAAAACATTTATTTAGCTGCTTTTAGCAAACCTGTCCAAATTTCACTGTACAAATGACTGTTAAATGAGAAAAAGTCATGTATATTTATTTTATATCCTCTATTGTAATAAAAATCTCTTTTGTCTCAATCACTTTCATTTTGTACAGGAATTGTAGGGAGTGAATGAGTAGGGTTGGGGTTTCTGTTCTTAATTGATAAACATGCCATATTGGATCTACACTAAATTGGATCTACTTGATGTCACCCGAGGGCATCTGTTTACTGTGGGCCAACTTAGATGCAGCACCCTGAAGCTCTTAGAAAACATGAAGCATGTCTGTTGCAACTTTTGTAGTTTTGGATGTTTTCCTCCGTTCTGCAGAAGCCATTCTTTTGCATTTGTTTTAACCTGGTATGAAAAATATCTTTCAAAGACTTGAAAAATGCCTGAGTAAGATAGTCCATCGCAGTAAACATGCTGCCTTTGTCAGAGAGTCCTTTTGTTTTACGGTTGTTATTGTACCAAGTGTGACCAAAATGAAATTGTCCCCCAGAAAATAGTCCCTTTTCACTTTTCATATTTCAGTTACTTAAACTATCTGCATTTATTTGATTGTGTTTCATTTAAAGTTCTCAACTGCCTCTTTACCCACTTTACTTTCTTCTAGGCCCTAACCACCTATGGTTAATCAATAAAAGGAGAAAGCAGGATTAAAATTTAGTCCCGTTTTGTATTGAGTCATTTAATAAAATTGTGACTCCTGGAAACCGTCGCGTACAGTCTGCAGGAGACCACTGCTGTAAAAAATGTTTGTTAAAAAAAGTAGTAAGAAGGCTTGCTGTCTCAGGCCTACCAAAGTAATCATGCAAGTACACCGAGTAAGAAGGCAGGCAGCCCATATGTCTGTCCCATCAGCACTTAACTCCAAGGTAACATATCTCGAAATCCATAAGGTAGATTGCCATGAATGCCATGAATTTGGTGAGCGCAGCCATGCTCCCCAGAGGATGAACCCTGTCAATTTTGGTTATCTCATGCTCTGTCCCTCTAGCGCCACTCTCAGGCCAAAATGTCACACAAGATATCATGAAATGTAATCAGTGGACTGCCATGATGTTTAAGTGCATTTATACTCAAAGGAAGATTCCTCTTGGTTGTGGTGACCCCATGACCTTTCCTCTAACGGACTCTCAGGCCAAACATTTGACTTGTACACAAAATGTAATAGACTGATTGCCAAGTAAATTGCTGATCCTGCTCATGTTTCCCAGGGAATGAACCCTATCGGTTTTGTTGTCACCATTACTGTTCCTTATGTTATGCCAAAATGTCAAATTTGATATCTCACAGTCTATTAGGCAGAGTGCCATGAATCTCTCTGATTCTTACTAAGATGTAGGTCTATGGTATTGCTTGCAAATGGTTGAGTTTGCTGGGCTAATCTTAATGATACAAATGGTAAATTGTGGTCACTGCAAACATTACTAGTCTCACTTCGCTCTTGGATGAAACAAAGACGATGGCCCTGGTCACACCAACATGCATACGTTTTTGAAATCTCACTACGCCATGATTCAAAGTCTGTCAAACCATGGGAAGTGAACTGGGTGAGTTCTAGTCATGCAATTTCTCATGCACTTCTCTTCTGTGCCGGTATTTGTTGTGTCTGGATGATGCTATCACTTGTTTTGTTACATATTCTGTATTTGTCCCAATTTGTGTTTTCAATCATGATTTTATAATTGTTGCGACCGTTAGGTTTATTTATTTCTTATCTCTATTTGTTCTCATTCTGTGTATGTGTATATTGCGCTATGAAATTGTCTTGCAGTAGAATAGTTGCTAACTAGGAAAATGTAGTTCACGTCACATGACCAATAACTAGAAGACAAAGGCTCACCATTAGTTAATGATACTTATCCAACATCTTTCTCCCACCAATAATGTGGACTTCCCTTTGTACCACTAATCAGTATTAACACATTCTTCTTACATGAAAAACTAAACCATGGATTGGTTAGACTGTCTTTGTTATAAAACAGAAAGTTTTTATAAAGTCTTAATTATCCTGGAAGAATTTCATCCACTGATTGAGTCAGTAGTCTCTAGTCTGTTTTGCACAAACTCTTCTACATACAACTCTGCAGGCAAATGTTGAACCTTTTTTTATGTATAATTAATTAGATGAAATCCATTCAAACTGTTTTTTACAGTACAAAAGTAAGTTCATTTGCTGGGTAGGTAACTTTTGGGTTTGAACTGCAAAAACCATCTTTAGGCAATTAACCAGACTTTGAAACAATGGAAGTTTGCATTAATGGACTTTATTGATACTCTTCACTCTTTGTCTACTGTCAGCTGCAAACAGAGAGAAGTGAGACTCAATAAAACATTCTATTTTCAGTGTAGGTAAACAAGTCATTTACATTAAAAGGATAAAACAATATCAGGTTATGACAAGTTGTTCATGTTAAACTGACTGTTATAAATATATTCTGAAGCACTTTGAGCTAATCGTCCATTCTCCTTCCATGCATGTTTTTAAACAGAGGGTAGTGTTTTATGTAGACTTAGGTCTCAGTGTGTGAGGACCTCTCACTGTTGGAAGGGAAAAGGAAGGTCAATCTCAAGTTTCCCTCCACCAACTTTCATGTAAGACTGAGCATCCATTGAAGCCTGCTGCAGAAAACCAGAAAAGATGGTATTGAACTGATTCATCACATAGATGAGCATGTCCATGATGTTCTCAATGGCTCTGTGCAGTCGCTCCATATTTACTGCAGAGACCTCATCCACAACATCCCTTAGAATAGTGACAATGTAACGATAGGCAACATTAATGTTGACGAATACCGCATCCAGGTAGTCAGACCTAATAGAGTCAACAAACTGCTGAGATTTCTCAACAATAGCCTTCAGGGTCTCACCCATCTTCTCTAGCATCATATCAAGGCTCTCCATATGTTTCACAAAGTCCACAAGTTCATCAAAGATGTTCTTGAAAGCTGTCTTGACCTGATCCAAGATCTGGCCTCCAGTAATTGCATCACCAACTGGCATGCGTAATTTTACACTGCTAATCATATCAACTAGATTGTTGTAGTAGACTTCCATGTTCTCACTCACAACCTGGATGGTCCTCTCTAGCAAAGCAGCAATGTTGCTGGTCAGCTTCTTGAGGACCTCAGGTAGAGTGGTCATCTCATCAGAGCCAGGCAGTTTGAACTGGGTTTCCCTCAGGAGCTTGATAGCAGCATCCAGGAAGACTTGGACAGTCTTCTGGTACTGGACAACAACATTCCTGAAGAAGATGGACAGCTGGCTCATTTGAGCATCGTAGTTGACGGCAGTGTTGTAGGCCTCTCCGACAACATTAACAACGGTGTTCTTCATGTTCTCCATGTTCCTTGTGATCTGGTACTTCTCAGCAAACATGGTAAGTGAAGAGATGATTGAAGGGAGTCTGCTCTTGAGACCAGAGAGCATGTCTTCTGGTGCCTCCATGTTGTAGGCAATCTGCATGTTCATCTTATCAGCATCCTTAGGGGTCAATCTCATGACAAAGATGTCAATATCAACCTCTGGGGCAGACTGTTGAATAGCAGAGAAGAAAAGGTTAACCTACTTTGGTTATGTTTTTGTTTTAGTATTTAATTTTCTGTGAGATCCAAAAGGTGATGTACACTCCTTGGGGGACACAATGTCAGTGAAAGGTTTCTATAATACTTACAGCATAGCGATAGTAGAGTCTCGCACTCATCTGTGATGGGACCCTGCCTTGGAACTGAAGGCCCAGAAAGCCAGTGGATGGAGTGGAGATGGAGGCGCTGATTCCGTCTCTACGAGCAGCATAGCGGTAGTTCACATCAGTGAAAGTGGGGCTGATGATGTCCACGTTCAGGGTATGGCGAGAGGTCCTGGAAGATAAAGCATCTCAAATGAGAAATTGCTATTCTTGAGTTAGCTCTAAAACATAATATAAACTTGTGGAGATATATTGCAATAAGATGGAAAGTAAACAAGAATTTTGAATAGACAATATATTTGTATATTTACATGTCATCAACTTGGCGCTTTCTCCTGAAATGCGAAGACAAAAAGGAGTTAGATAATTGTTTGAAAGCTACTTATAAGCATTTTATACCAATATTTGTTAAATGTGACATGTAAATTGTACACAAGAGGTTACCTCAAGGCTTGGTTAATAACATGTTGGACATCCATAGTCATGTCAGCATGTGTCAGGATAACCTTGTTAGTCATGTCCAGAGCTTCATTCTCAAAGTTTGCAGTGGAAGAAGCTGTTGAAATAAAAAAAATCGTAAGATTTGGTGCTCAACAATAAGAGATAAATATTCATGCGGATTTTTGCCACTCACCATCAATGTCATATTCCAGGAACACAAAGGCAGAGGTAGCCGTGGACTTGAAGGTTACTTTAAAGACAGGAGCATCACCATCAAACTCAGCTTCCATGTTTGTGGTATACACTGGGGTGACAATCTTGGCATTGGCAGAGATCTTCTGTTTGGGGACTGTCATTTCAACAACAGTCTTCTCAAAGATGGAGAGGTCACCCAGGGTGCTTGGTTGAGACATGTCAATTTCAATATCAGCAGTCAAGGAGGAAGTTGGTGTAAGGTCAATGGTTGCCTTGGCAGCATGCTTTCCTCTGGTGGTGAAATCGAACACATTTGCCTCGTTGTTGCCAGTAAACTTAAGCACTGCATACACACGGCTCAGGGAGGCTTCAATAGCCAGGTTCTCATTCACATCCATGCTCATGACATTGTTTGCATCATGGGTAAGTTTTGCATCAGCAATTACCTTGGATGTAGAACGTAGGCCATCACCATTCAGGTACAGATTAGCCTCATTGTCCAAGTCTCCAGAAACTACATAGTGTTCAAGCACTGTGCCGTCAATGTTTGCCTTAGTGGTTGATTCCATGGAGACATAGTCAAAGGTTCCCTCCAGCTTCAGGCTGTGGTCTGCCTCTGCCTTTCCGACAGCCTTGATCACGGGCATGTCAACATCACCCTTCAGCTTCAAGGTGGAGACAGCATTTGGTTTTGTTTTGGTGTCTGCAACCAGATTCTGATTTGCTTCCAATTTGAGTATAGGCAGGTCGATCTTTGCCATGGTAGCCACAGAGACCATGGTATCGTAAGTCTCAGTGCTCACGCTGATGGTGCTATCATGAGTGCCCTCAATGTGACGATTCTCCAGGGACAGGGAGTTAGCCAGCTTGATTCCTCTCTTGGTGGTCAGGCTAGTGGTGCCATCAAGCTTGGCTTTCAGACCCTCAAACACAGAGACTGTGCTTGCTCCCATTCGGAACACAAGATCATCCTCAGTATACAGTCCAGCGTTGAGATTCAGATTGATGATGGCAGACTTGAAAGACAACTCTGTGATCATGTTACCCACTGCAGGAACCTGGATTAGACCCATTTTAACAAGGGGGGTCTGGCTTTTCTGGTACACAATCTTAGCATCCATATCAACAGTCTGCTCAGTGGTAATCAAGATGTGTTTCAAGCCAGCTTGCTCGTACAAGTTCAGATCACTGATGGCTGGAGTACGGAAGTCAATAAAAGGGAGATCAATCTCAGGAATGCTGATGGGGGTTGTCAGGAAGTCAAGATTGGCTTCACCATCCATGGCAACAAAGACACCAGCCTCCTTTTCATTATTGTCAACAGTGAAGTTATAGAAAATTTTGTACTGATTGAGACGGGCCAGAGTTACTGTGTTCAGCTGTTGGGTGTCAGGCTTGAGGAGAGCTGAGTAATCATTCTGCAGATCAATCTTAGCTGTCAGAGTTTCAAAAAGGTTGACCTTGGTGTTTCCCTTGTTCTGGAAGTCAAACACAAACTCAATAGGACGGACAACAACATTGATTGCATTGGAAAAGACTCCACTGACTGCACCATACAACTCTGTGTCATGGTTTGCCTTCAGCTCAACCTTCAGATCATAAAGGCTGGCTTGTCCGGATGCCACAAAAAGACTGTTCTTAACAACTAGGCCCTCTGCCTCATTGCGGACATTAAACTTGAAATAGTTAGGGATGGCAGATTCAGCAGTCATTCGCTGTTTCATCTTCAGAATGGCAGAGTCTGTGTCACCAGAGAAAGTCAGGGTAACAATGCTAGGAGTGATTGAGAAATGCAGATTGCTCTTGTGGCTGCCCTCTTCAGCGTTGTATTTGCCTTTTCCCTCATTGTCAGCTGTTAGAGTGATGGTGTTGCCTTCCTGGCGAACAACTGCCTTCTGGGTTACAGTAGCATCACTGGTTACACTGATGATTGGGAGGTCCACTAAGTGATTATAGGTTGTGTCAAGAGAGGCAGATACACCACCCTCTATAGCTATAAAGGCTGTGTTGACAAAGTCAGCAGTATAAGGTGCAGTATTAACCTTCATTGTAGTCTTAGCTTGGGCCTGGGCTGATGGACCATAGAGGGCTACAGATGCCTGATGTTCAGCTTCAAAAACAAAATAACTGAACTTAATTGTTTCTGCAAAAACAACACGGCTCCTCTTCGGGATTGCAATACGGGCAGTGGAGTCCAGTTTGTAATTAAGGAATTCGAAACTAGGGGATGTGGCCTCGGATGTCAGGAATGCAGTGAATTGAGGGGTCATTTCATTATCAGTGGAGTTTTTAAACTCAGCAGAAGTCTTGACAGCGTAGATGGGGGTGTGGAATTTCATCTCACCATACAGTTTACCAAAGCATGGGACCATGAACTCACTTGGGATGGATGGCAGCTTGATTTCAGGAACCTGAAGGGTACTGACAAGCTTGTCTACAGGGACCTGTGGGATGGTAGGGAAAGAGATCTCGGGAAGGGTAATCTCTGGGAAGGTTATCGCAGGCATAGCAGGAAGGTAGTTCATGGTCATGTCTCCAAAGAAAGCATCCATATCGGACATCTCAAAGTTGAGAAGGAAGTCAATAAGTTCAATGATTCTCTGCTTAATGTCATCAAATGAGATGGTGGTGGCTTGCACTGTGTGGAATCCGAAGATGGTAAACTCAGGGATGTTCAGCTGTGTTGGAATTTCAAACTCTTGAAGCTTATCCATGCTGAGCTTCATGGAGGGCACAACAAGGTCAGTGAAGGGGAAGGTGAAAGATGGTGTGTTCAGCTCAGCCTCTTTCAGTCCAGTGATGAGCCCCACAATGATCTGTTTAATCTCACTCACAATCTTTTGCTCAGCAGTCATCTTCTGAATTACCTCAAACATGCTGGAGAACATGTCAGTGAAGATGGTCATGAACTTGGTATAGTATTTGCTCACTAACTGCAGGAAAGAGGTCATCTCAGCTTCAACATTAAACATAGTAATCTTCTGTTTCACAATTTCAGCAAATTCCCTCATGTTTTTAAGCACAGCCTGGTCAATGATGTCCTTGACTTCTGTGACTTTGACTTCTCTCAGTTGCTCCATGAAGCCCATAATTGAGGATAAGACAAAGTTGACAAACTCTCTTGTGGCCTCAAGTTTCTGGGGGATTTCAAGTGCCCTGATCAGCTCGTTCACATAGACTGTGTACCTTGCAATCACTTCATTGGCCTGATCCACAAATGCATTATAATCAAATGACCTCAGCATCTGGACAGCAGTGTCAATATACACATTCAGTTGGTCAATCATGTCCTTAATTCCAGTTGTTCTTAGATTTGTGATGCCACGTTCCATAACCTCCATAACTTTCATAAGGATGTCTGCATCCTTCAGTTTACTAATTACAACCTTGATGGTTTCCTCAATTCTGAACTGCTTGATGAGCTCCACAATCTTTTGCAAGATGGTCTCAATCTTCTTGTCAACCTCAAACTTGACAATCAACTCTCTCATTTTGGCATAGACTGCATTGACCTTACCAAGGATGTCAAATTCCTGGGTAAGTTCCTTAACAAAATCAACTATTTCACTGACAATGCCTGTGGGAATCCGAGCCATCATTTCCTGAATGCGAGCTTCCAAGTTGATGGACAAAATGTAGCTTTTCAGTTCAGCAACATACTCAGCCATCTCAAAGGTATTAATGAACTCCTTCAAATCATTCAGGAACAGATCTAGTTTAAACATGATTTCAAAGTTGGCATCAATATCATGCAGGAAAGCAATGCTGCTACCCTTCAGTTTTTCCAGGTTAATCTGCTGAATCATCGTCTTTATGGTATCTATCACAGCAAAAATGACACCCTTGATGTCATACTCCATATTAATAGCATTGAGCTGCTCCTGAATCTTCTGAATCACAGTTTCAGACAAAGTGCCACTAACAATCATCTCTTTCATGATACCAACAAAGTTTTGGATGTAAGTAGTGAGACCAACCAGCAGTTTCTGGACAGTAAGCTTCAGGTTCATCATAAAGGCTTCCAGGTCGTCCATGGAGATGACATAATCTTGGGTGAAATCAGTTAGGAATTGCTTCAGCTGAATAGCTTTTTCTTCTATATTCATTTGATCAATAAAGTCACTCATATGCTGGGGAAGAGCCTCAAGTTTAGCCCTGATTTCCTCATTACTGATGTAGTCCTTGAAAGCTTCTGCAATTTTCACAACAATGACCTTGATGTCATCCAAGATGAAAGCCAAGTCTTCAATTAGAGGAAGATGAATAATGTGACTATTTGTGTTCTTATCATACTTAAGGAAGCCAGAGATGATGAATTCCTGGTTATCTGTGGAGGCTGTGTTGAGAATATTTGTGAGGATAGTACCAGAAACCTCCATTCCAATTCTCTCAGCAGTATTGTAAACACTTATGTCCTGATTGAGGGCATGATCATTCATTTTAGACCTCATCCTAAGGGTGGTTTTCTGCTCCTGTGGAGACAGAACCGTGTCCATCTTGTTGTCAACACTGGTCTCTAGGGAGAAACCATTATCTAACTGCTGTGTCAGTGAGGCTCTGTATTCATGTGAGCTGGCAAAAGCCAGGGGCTGTGCCTTGAGGAGGAACTTGCCATAGAGCTGGGCACTTTGCTTTCCATACATGGTCAGGTCACCATCAGCATTAAAGATGGCATCAAGATTGAAGTCAAAGGGAATGATGCTGGCACGGATGGTGTGGTCAAAGCGCATTGGCTGGGAGTTGAAGCGGGCATCATTGGTGATTGTGGCAGCAAGACCGACAACTTCAAACTCAGTGTTGTGGTTCATGTGGGTTCCAAATAGTTTTCCAGTGGTGCTGCACTTTGCATTGGCAGTCAGGTCAGCATAACTGATCTGGTAAGTGTGTTTGATCTCTTCCTCGCCATACATGGCTTTTACGCTTCCAGTTAGGTCCATCTTATACAGCTCTGCCTTCAGCTGAGCCTCATTAATGAAGTTGGCAGACAGCATTTTCAGGTTGTTATTAACATTTGCAGAAGCAGTGTAGGGCTTCAGATCAATGGTGATGTCATGATTGTAAGAGGCGTACTCACTGATGGTGGCTCCAGCCTTTGAATTGAAGTCAAGGCTAGAGAGAGTGATGGTCAAGGTGTTGGTATTATCGACCTTCATGTCATTTGCTGCAGCCATGTTGTTAATGGAAAGAATAGCCTTTGAGGCATCAAGTCCAGCATTGAAGGTGTTTTCCAGGGTCAGGGGACTCTGAAGCTTGGTTGTTCCACTTGTAGTCAAGCCATCCTTGTTCATCATGAGAGTAGCCTTATGAGTAGCCTCATTCTCAAGGAGTTTCACGGTGGCATCATTGTTCACAGCCAAACCATTGACATCAAGAGAGGCAGTAAACAGGGAGTAGATACTGTTGTCAGAGTGGTCCCCGTTGGTCTCCATTCTCATGATGACTTCTCCAGCACCGGCAGAGGCCTCAGCCTTGTTGTTGATAGTCATGCCCAGAGCAAGTGCCTTTGTATCACATTTCAGTGACAGCTTGTGGTCTTTGAAGGAAAGCTCACCAGTGTGGGTCAGCATGTCTTCAAAAACATTGGTGTTGGACACAACAGAGAGCTCACCATTAACAAAGGTTGCTGCAATTGTGTTCTGGGTCTGAACAAAAGTAGAGTCAATCTTAAGAGAAGAATCAATCTTTGCCTCTGGCCTGAATGGGAAAATGCTAAAAGTCTGGGTGGAAGTTGTTTCGCCATAGATGGGTCCAACCTTGACTGTTCCCTGAAGGTTGCTATCAGCAGAGATTTCCTGAGTGTTGATGCCAGCCATGCCTGTGTGGTCTAGGACAATATTGAGACCAAATGGACTTGTTGCTTCAATCTTACTGCTTGATTTCAAATTGATCTTGTCTGTGATGGTTGCATCTTCAATGATAGCAATACTGGCTTCAATGAATTTATGGGCCAAAGAACTTTTCAAGTGGGCCTTGATGGAATCAGAGTTCGACAACATTCCAGAGCCTGTATGAAAACAGTAGAAGAAAAGGATAATGATGATAATAATTAGTAACTCTATACATAATGCACAGAGAAAACATGTCTATTTTAATTAAACATTACAAAAACTTTGGTTGGTAAGCCAAATACTTATTTGGTAAATGGACTATAATAAAGTCAAGTTATCTTCTTACTCATACCAGTGGAAACTTAATGTAGAACACTGTTAACTACATTAGTGAACAAAACTCCCCTTTAACTGTGAGTCGGACACAATTATCATGTAACAAATTCTGAGTTCATTATTGATATTCACTATTAAGTACCTTCAAACTTCATTGAGAGGATATCAAATGGGGAGGTTCCTTCCACATCAAACTTAGCTGAGTAGCTTGGAGCCTCTACAACATCTTTGCCAGCAGCCATTGAGGCCTTGAAGTCATAGAGGTTGCACTTCATCACAGTTGAGACCTCAGCTTTGCCAAAGAGAGGCACAGACACAGTAAGGCTCTCAGGGACAAAAAGCTCTGGGAGGGGAATCTCCATGGAGACAATCTCTACTCCCCACTGGGGCATAGACAGGTGAGGTGTGGTTAAGGCGGGTGGGAAGTTTAGCTCCTGTGTTGATTTTCCTCCAAGAGGCACGGGTATAGAAACAGTGAAGTGCTCATTGTTGAAGTGGTAGACTGCCTTTGCCTCACTGTGAAGAAAATAAAGAGTTATTTTATTTAATTTGAAAAAGGGCATTTTTTTGTGCAGAATCAAAATGATGATCATTGAGTTTTTTAAACTTACGTATTCATGAAAAGTTTCTCTGGCAGAGAAATCTCAGGCATATCGGGCATTCTGAAATCCTTAATGTAAGGAATATCAGCGGCATACTTCTCCATGTAGTTATTTATTGCCTGAGGACAAAATATTTGTTTTATCCTCACTCCATTTTTTAAATTAAAAAAAACAACAACTGCTGATCACGATATTTGTAAAATCAAAGTTTCATACCTCCACAGATTTCACGAGGATCTGACGGACCTTCATGTCAGTCTCGCCCACCCGCATGTCAAGAACATCGTTGCCATACTTGTCAATCATACCAGTAAGAATCATCTCAGAGTTCACATCAGATTTGACCTCAACCTCAATCTTGCTGGCACCTAAAATAATAAAGAATGGTAAATACAATCCTGAAACATCAGCAAAAATGGGTACAAAACTATGCATCCATCTAAGTAGTAAGCAATAATTAAATGAAATGTTATATTATGTTCTGAAAACGTAGAGTAAATGGAAAAAAACACATTACCATATGTCATTGTGATTTTCTGCTCAGAAGTGGCCCCCAGGACCTTGATGTCACTCTCCAGCTCAATTTCCAATTCCTCATCACGCTTCAGGTTGGCTGTCATAGTGGCATCAGCATTGATTGATGGGACAAGAAGCTGGACTTGCAGCATAGCTTCTTTCATGGCCTTCATGCTTTGAGAGATGAACCCAGTGAGTCAACATATTTTGAATGACAAGGATATTTATGCTTTTTCATGATTATATGACTGATTTCTTACTTGGCACGGCCAACCAGGGAAAGCTGAGGGACGTTCTTGTTAATAAGGTCGAGGGAGATGGAGTGGGTTCCTTTGCCCTTGGTGTTGCCATCGACGACACCCAGCCTGAATCCAGCCTCCACATCATAATCAGGGATCTGGATGTCAGTAGTGATGACGTGCTTCCTCCTGTTGTACTTCACAATTGCTCTAGCTTCAGTGGGCGCCGCACCTAGTTTTAGCCAACCAAAACAATACAGTTCAAAGACTCCACTTACTTCAGTACTTCACTACATGAATCCAGTGATGATAAGAGTAACATTTTACCATATGACACCTTACCTTCAGCCCTCAGAATCATCTTCACGGAGTCAACCTTCTGCCGGCCCTCTTCTCCCTCCTTGAGGAGCTCATAGGCAATAGTGGCAGAGTATTCAGTGATTTCACCGGTTGGGTGGAGCTCCACAGCAAACCTATTAAATGAATGAATTAATGAGTTTGTTTAATCAATTAACTTTAAAAACATTAATATTTGCTTGTGGATTAGAAGGTGTCTCTCACTTGCTGTCTCCAGTGAAGGGGAAGTATGGAGCTGTCTCGTGAGAGAAGGCATCAGTGTACATCAGGGCAGTGCAGTATTTCATTCCAGCGAAGAAGGGAGTGCACTCACTAACATCAACCTTGTCATTCACCATAGGGGGGATTGTCTTCATCTCTGCTCCACTCACTGACACTAGGGTGTTTCTATAATTGAACACAGCAATGAAGATTGTACCAAGCACAAGAATAAGATTCCCTCAAATATTTGCATCAAAGCTGTACTCAGGCTTACTTGATGCTCATAAGCTTAGTAGGGCTGCTGGGGGCAGGAATGGTCAGCTCGACACGGTCGATTCCCATGGAGATCTTGGCACTCAGTCCGCTCTCGTGGAAAAGGCTGGTGTACATCTCCAGTCCAGAGTTGATATATCCAGGGAAGTGGGAGCCAACATGAGTCACAAACTCCAGACCAGCAGAGGGCATGAAGGTAACCTCGCTCTGTGTGAAAACATAGGAGGAGGGAACAGAGCTGTAAACCCAACATAAATACCATACAACATAGTAAACTTATATTTGACTGTTAATACATAAATGTTAATGTTTTAAATTAAAATTTTTACCATATCACGAGCAAACTTAAGGCCACCCTTGATACCAGGGGTGAAGGTACCAGACAGGGCAATCTTCAGAGGCACACCAGTGGCAGTGGGCAGGAAGAATTCATTGTCCATAACGATGTAGTGGGCAAAGATTGTGTTGTCATTCCTTGTCATCAAGGCCTTCATCATCTGTGACAGACAAAAAATATGCTTAAGTACACAAATACAATAACTGATAGTATGGTAAACAAGCCATTTTTTATTTACTCAAATCTAATGTTGCCTTTGTATTTAATGGATAACACTGTTTGCAGGGATGGTGATTTTTCTGTTTGCTAACACTTACATCAGTGGGGAACATCTTGAACATGCTGTCAATCATCATGGCAGCAGAGTAGGCCATCTCCTCCATCTCATTGGTCCTCAGGTATCCCAGCTCATTTCCTAAGAGTCTCATATAAACCATTGCCTCGGGAGATTGCTTGGTCTTCAGTTCCCTCACCAGTTTGTTGAGGTTGCGCCCGATTTCCCTCATCAAGCTGTGGGAAGCCTATAGATGTGCACAAGGTATTAGAAAACTGTTCCCTGATGTTTAAATCAATCCACCCTTGTAATTACAAAACATTTTGTCTAATTAGCTTAAAGAAGCATTTCAAAAGCATTGTTCTGAATACCTTTTTCTTCATCTTGTCCTTCAGAGCAGGCATCATATTCTCCAGGATCTCTTGTATCCCAAGGGGCATGTTGTCAGAGACAAAGTACATGGTTTTCATGGCAGAGTCAGGGAAGAATCCGTTCTCTCCAAACAGGGCCTCAACAGTTGGCTCAAATCCTTGGCCCTCCATGCCAATCTTAAAGGGTAACACATTTTGAAGAGTTCCATCACAACTGAACACATTGGAATTTATCTCACAGAGCAGTTTTGACTGAAACAGCTGAAATGTTTACCTCCATCATGTCAATGTCATAGCCGAATGCCCTCAGGGTCATTTCAAGCATGAGCTCCTTGGGCAGGTAGCTGGCGCCCTCGAAGATCATGTTGCCCTCCATAGATCCAATCCTGTAGTTGCGAGAGAACTTGGTGGGGTCCATGACAGGCCCAATCTCATTGCTCTGCAGAACATCACGAATCTTCTGCCTCAGCCTGCAAGAAATGTAGAAAACACGTTCCAATGAAACCACTGATGAAGAGCCAGATGTTTATTCAGCATTTAGCTTATTCACTGAAGCAGCTATGACGCTTCACTTACTCTTCGGTCTCAGGCTCAGTTGAGGACATAATGTTGGTCATGTGGGAGATGATAAAGCTCTTGGCCTGTTGGTCCCTCTCTCTGGGCAAGGCAGCAATTATCTGGGCCAGTTCACTTTGCTGGGGGTCTTTCATCATTACCAGATAGGCAGCAACACGCTTCTGCAGGGGGCTAGCGCTGTCAAGAACGACCTGCATGAGAATCTCTCTGCCCTGTGAAGAGAAAATGCATTATTCATTAAAAATGACATGAACACAGAAATAATGTTTATAGTCTTGACAGACAGTTGAAGCAATTGTCACTTGCCTCCTCAGGGACAGGAGTCAGCCTGTAGACCTGGACAGCAGCCTGCTGGATGGCTGGGGAAGCGGCAGGCTGGTTCACACACTGGATCACAGCGGATCTCAGAGCAGGACTGGCAGCTCCCATGGCTGCAGCCATATTTCCAATAACCTAAAATCAAAAGACAGATGATTATTCTACTCATTTATCCTGCAAGTCACTTCAATTTTCAGAGTTACTTGGTGAGATGCCCACCCTCAAAGTCATGAAAGTCATGTCCTTTTCACCAGTGCAGTCACCCAGCTTGGCAGCCATGAAGTCAGCAACAGAGTGAATCTCGGGAGTCATTTTTCCCTTGGCCTTGTAGAACCTGTTGAGAGGAAAACACAATTAGATTTTTCGAGCGAGTATAATATATTTTGTAAGAAAGGGTCTGTTTAAAAAGAGCTGGAATGATGTCAGTTCAGTTTGACTCACCTCTTGACAACATTGCTCAGGGCATACATGATGGGCTTGCTGGACTTGTATTTGGCCATCTCAAGCATGTCGTTGATCAGGAGCTCAGAGGGGTTGGACACCAGTCCCATAGCAAACACAGTGGCATCAACCTCAAGGGAGGAGGTGTCAAAGGTCCTGAGGATCTGCATGATGGCGCTGCTGCACTCAGGGGTACCACACTGAGCCAAAACCTGGAAGGTCAGGGCACGGGACATCTGAATGGCCTCGGGAATCATAGGGGTCAGGGTCTCAGTCTTCATCCCACGGATCATGGAAACAAGCTTGTGGAAGAGGTGGGCCCTCCTGTCGCCCTCAGTCTCGGGCAGAGTGGCCAGTTCTCTCATGAGAGCCAGACCGGCATCCTTATCCTGAATAGCACTCTTGTCCTCAGCAGCCTCCATGTGCAGATCCTTGACATTGGCCTCATCTATGATACATAAACATGAATGAGACAATTAGAGCTTTCAGTGACAATTTCAAAAAAATCACAAATTAATAAAAAAGTTAAATGAAAGGAGGTACTTACTGTAGTCAAAGACTCTGTCATTGTGAGCAGAGACCGTCATCAGAGTCAGCTCTTGCATGCCAACATTGGTAACTCCATACTCTCCCCTGTGGGCAACAACACAGGGGTGAGAAACACTGTGAAGCTCCTGGACAAGACGTAGAAAAACTTCATGGCACAAAGTTTAGCATGAGAGATCAGAGTAAGGTTTGACTTACTTGTGAGAGAAGGGCACCAGGATGTGCTTCTCAGTGCAGGATGCAGAGGTCATGTGCTTGTTTGCGTTGTCAAACTTGTAGTTGCAGGTCTGGGAGCTTCTGACCAGCTGGGCAAGAGGGTAGTGCTGAAAATGGGACAGAGTCCTGTTATTGTTCTGGGTAATTTGAAATTAAAGTGGTAATCCCCGCCAGTCTTTTTATTTTCATTTTGGTGACATCTTTGGTGCTAGGTGTCATTATTACCATGTTGTTTTTGCACTGCACTTCCCAGAGATCAATTATCTGCCAAACAGTGTGGCCCCTACTGTGATGTCTTTTATTCCATGGATTTACTGCTGATAGTGTTTTAAGTTTCTGTAGGTGGTGCTCTTTTCTTTGCCTGTTCAGCCATGATTGCTATTACTGCTAATGCTGACTAATTAGTTGTTCTAATTATATTTTTACATGGAAACTCCTCTTGACACCAAGGTCCTGATTAACTATATGTGCAAACCTTTAGCATGGTCAAATCCCAATGATATAACCTGATAGGCTGATTGGTCAGAAAGATTGTCTTGCACCAGTGACTAAGCTTAAGACTTTGAAAGCTGAAAATGTTTTAGTGCCTACTAATAGTTTAAGTAAATCTGGGCCAAGTTTTAGAGCAGCTGTAGCTAAAACAAACACTGTCATGAAACAGGAGTAAATTACTGACTTTTGTGGGTTTTATTTATTTATTTGTTTGTTTGAAAATGTCACAAATTAAGGTAACATGTTGCTTGGATGTCTTACCATGCCGGAGATAAGGGCCAGGGGGCTGGTGTGGTCTCTTGTGGGGACAAACTCGTCGCATCTGGACAGATCCCTGGTCAGGCTGATGTCAGTGGCAATGTCCTCTCTTGCATTGACGGAGTACTGGGTCCTGCACATGCCGTGGATGGTGGGCTGAAATGTATGATTGGAGAGAAATCGATATATGTAATGGTGCAGAGAACATTTCTTCTTAAATCTAAATATTACAAATTATGCTTCACTTTACCGGTGGTATTAATGTGCATAAAAAATAAATTTTGAGGCTGGGAGTAGTTATTTTAGGAGCATTTATTTGAAAAGCAAACATACCATATTCCTGTTCTTGTCCTCCTCCAGCAGGGGCACAAGCAGGGCAGAGATGATACCTCTCTTGAAGTTCAGGACGGTTGTTGTCTCATCCTCTTCAGGATAAAGTTTCACATCATAGACACCCTCAACCACAACCTTCAGAGGATATCTGAAAGGAGCAATTTGGGATGTTTTAGATACAGTTTGTTGTCAAGAGCATCTTAAAAGGCAAAGGCTTCATAAGGTTTAGGATTCAAAATAGATAATCTTGTGACAGACTGATAGTAGGGATCGACAGAGTAACTCACTTCTCCATTTCAACGGCAAAGGTGTCAGATGTGGGTGCAGTGCTGAAGACTGCGTTGCCGTCTGAGTCCATGTCGACCACCTCGCTGAGTTTACAGCCGGTGGTGCGGACAATGAAGCTACACATCTGAGGCACTTCAATTTCAACCTGATGGCGAAGGCAAATATTTCTTTCTCACTTCTGACAATCACAATACGGAAAAATGAATACTGGACAGCTAAGATGTGGTAGTGAAAGATCTTGACTCGTACCTTGCAAGACACCTTGGGTCCATTCTTAAGCGTTGAGGCTCCATTGATGGCATTCATGGATTGGGCATCATACATGTATTCATACTTGTGCAGGGTCTTGTACCTTTTGGCCACTAGAAGAGAAGTTATTGTTATAAAGACTGGATGTCCAAAAAAAAAAAAAAAAAAAGTTATGGTTGTGAAATGCATTTAGATAAAATTGAAATAGCAATGACTTTTAACTTTAATCTACATTAGGTAATAATACAAAATTTCTTTTTCTGACAATTATTATGTTAAAAGCAGTTTGTCTGCTGCAACTTACGCAAACAGGTTGGTTGATCTCCATCTTGGGCAGCTGTTAAAAAAAATAAGTTGGGTCATTTTCATTCTAGGTGTAAAGGTAATGCAATCAAAATGAACTGAAATGCCGATTAAATGAAACTGTTTGTTCACTGAGTACCCTAATCCTTAAGTCCTAACGATAAACAAAGCAGGTCTCCAAACATTTAAGATTGATAACATTTAGATAATACTCTTTATGTTTTAAATTCAAATATTAATTAAATTATGTAGAATTTCCTTTTTTTAGCAAACAAAATACTGATCCATCACACAAGTGTAAGTCTAAATTGAACTCTTTTTGTACTCACAAGCCAAGGCAATGGTGCTCAGGAAAAGCAAAAGGCAGAGCTTTGAGTCCCCCATGATGGGTTCGCTGAAGCTCTCTCCTTTGGGGTTGGCGAGTACTCAGATGAGACTGATTCCTCAGATGCAGCATGGGACTTTTATACCTTCAGCTGGGAGGCACAGGCAGGACTTTGAGGGCTCAAAGTCCACTCCACCCTCCCGTGTGGAGGGACAAAGGCAAAGGGTTTAAAAAGGCTACTCATGGCCCAAAGCACTGATTTATCAAACAGATCAATTTTGTGAGGTGATGTGTATGAGATCTCTTCCCCTTATGGAATTAAAAACTGCAGGAAATTTAAGTAGTTATAGAACTGAGGCTAAAATTAAACTATTAAACTAAGATTAAATTTCATTAATGGTTAGATTTGTAATTATAGATCTTTCCAGCTAGTTTTTAATATCCATTAAGAGGGTTGAGGTCTAAATTGAGCTACTGTTGGCAATTATTCAATTTTTTTTTCAGCCATATTAAGGCCCTTTCCCAGATTTTGGGATTAGAGCCAGTGTTGTATGGGTAAATAAAAAGTAAAAACAGTTAAAGCAGTTAAATCATTTCATGTAATAAACAAAAGCAATTATATCTTCACAACGGTGTATATTTTTCTTTGACTTTCATTAACTTACATGAGGCTAATTACATGTGCATGTAATTTACTAAAAACTTATATGATTAAGGTTTATCTAGGTGAACTATTTAACAAGTTTAAGAGGTGGGAATATTAAGTTTAACCCAAAAATATTATACAGGTTTAATTTAGGCTCAACAATATCAGAGTTTATCCATCACTGAGGACAGTCAGGGAATTCAGTATTCCACAATCAATCTTTCCACAAGTTAATATTCTACCGTTCTACAATCAGTGGAGTAAATTAGCTAACAACTCGAGTGTAAATTGGGTCAGTGATAATACTGATTATAAGTATGGCTTCTAATGGATCCTGAGTGATCAAAGCATGCTACAATCATAAAGTCACTCTGGATGTCAAAGCAATGATAAAATTATCAGCTACTTTAGCCAGTGATAGCATTTAATAATTTCACACTGGGATTTAATTGTTTTCCTGTCTGGCTGATTGGCCAGCAAACAAACCAAAATCTTATAGGAGATTTTCCTCTATTATGTAAATGTTGTACAAGTGTTTGGGTGTTGTTTTCATTTTTTAGTTGTACATATGATACAAGTTCAGGTTTCATTTCTAAAGATATTTCTCCTTGCATAGCCCTACATAAAAAAACATTCATTCATTATTGGGACTAATCCTCTTTGCTTTTAAGAGGGAAATGTGGCTGGATTCTGCTGTTCATTTACAGTGGTGGTGCACCACTGCCAAAAGAGTAAACACTAATCAGCAAAACTTCAATTTGGGTTAGATAATGAATTCTGATCTAAAAAGATAAGTTCACGCAGGGTTTGATTTGCGACTGATACTGGGACTGTAGTCCACTTGGTGGCTGCTACAGTCTCTGCAATAAATAAAAAAATTGATAGCCATGCATTGGCTGTTAGGGCATTTTATTCTTTTGGTTTGACTGCCATATTTTTAATTCTAAATATCCTGTATTAACTCTTCCAACACTGCATGTTTTCCCTATGCAGTACATACAGTAGATCATATAACCACGCCTGCAGGTTGTGTAATGACCTGTTGCAATATAACACCATCAGCAGCTTTTAAAAGTTTGTCGGGTAAAAAGGATATCTCCAATGTCTGTGTTTGCACGGACAGGCATGTACACATATAGAGTCCAAAGGGGGCCTCAGACCCTGAACATATTACATTTTGTTTGCATTTTAGAGATTTAGCTGTCACTCTGATCCAGAGAGGCAATGCATAAAACAGTAGAAGAAGCCTAAATCCACAGATCATCAAACATGCAAGCAATCAGAAGTACAGAATACAAAGACCTACAGAAAATAGACTGAATAAATATGCTTTTTTTCCTAGAATAATCATGTCCGATGGAGAAATGCTTAGTTAAGCGATAAGAGCCACAGGGAGAAGGGAGGGTGGAGATAGAACATTTTGGCTTGCCAATCGGTAACTACCCTCTGTATTGTGTATTTGTAAATGCATTGTGTATTTGTAAATGTAAATGACTTTTTTTTTTTTACTATAATTATCTTCACTCAAGTGCAGCAGAATATCTGGATATGCAAGTGAAAAGAAGCACCCTGATCTTCCTCTAAGTAGTTACATAGGTACCCTCAGTTTAGCAGAGCCCTTCTTTGTCTCTGCATGTGCACAGACCTGTTTGCTGGCAGTCTGAGGTTTGTCAATTTGAGTTTCACTGCACTTGTGCAAGGTTCAGACAGGATCAATGTAGCTGCATGCTTGCAGAGAGTGGTCAACAGTCTCAGAGAGCCTAATAGCGGAGAGGATGCTTTATATATGTACAGGCAATGACAGTCTTATTTAAAAGAACACCTCTTAAAACATGTTTAAGAGGTGTTCTTGCATACTGCATAAAACATGTTAGGCATTTAACATATTTTATAAAACTGGTAGTTCCAGTCTGATTCATCAAAGTTGCAGTCCAACTGTGCTGGCTGCACAGAGGCTTTGCAAGTGTATAAAAAAATCTCCAAGCAACCATATTTGGCACCATCATGGACATCCAGTGGAGAATTGTCTATGTGCAAATAATGTCTCCATATATGACAAAATGGCTAGAAAAAGATAGAAACCCGACAAGGGCTGTCATGGTGTGGGCGTGGATTCATAGCCTTGCACTGCCATACCGATTTAGTTTCTGTTGTTCTTCATTGTTCTGACTAGTACGTTTCTATACATATATAAACTAATTCTGCAACCTCCTCTGTATTTTTTAATTTGTTTATTTTTTTCAGTTTTTTTCAATGTGACCGAAACAGACGTCACAGCTGGTTTGATTTTTCCTCTGGCACTGCAATCTCACTTTTTTCTGTATTGGGAATAAGAGAAGAGGGAATAATCCCATTGCTTTCCAATTGATGAGGCCCATTAGAGTGATTATAAACTCCATGACCCACACCACAGGAGTCAGACATGTCCAGTCTTTTCTCCAGTCCACTGGATGAGGGTCCTCTTGCCTAATCTGTCCTGCAGAGTAAAGGTCAACTGTTTTATCCAGTGCAACAGAAATTATTGATGTTATTATGTAAGCACTGCTCAAATATATCGAGGTTTCATCTCCAATTTCTTAGAATGTAATCTGATTTTTTTTCCTTTTGCAAAGAGGAACCTTCAACAAATGCAAGATTAAACTGCATATAACACTTTGCAAGATATTTACCAACGCAGTAGGTACTGTAGTACCTATTGTATGTCTCCCTTTGTGTAATCAATCATTATCTTCGTAATCACAGTTTCCCACAATATGGATTGTTGTGCTGACAAGAAACATTAACCATGTCATTATTTTAAGCTTTGAATGCTCCTGCTTTCAAAAAGATTAGCATCAAATGAATCAGCCTGACAAAGATCACACATATGATTATTATTGCAAATCTAATCAATCACTCAATCTGTCTTTAGTCTGAATAAAAACTGACACCAGAGAAACTCAGACAGGCGAGTGCTTGGGAGTCACAAGGCCTATCTGAGACTTGCAATGCATGCAGGCCTGAAAGATCCTAATTTTTCTCTCTGTTGTTTAGCATTGTGAATTGTCATTCTTGCAACTGTATTGTGGTTTCATTTATTTATTTATTTGTCAGTCAATAAGTGAAAAGTTGTGGTTGTGTCCCCATTCTCAGCTCGTCTTCTTCTGCCCAACTAGTTTGAAAGCTGCCATGCACTGGGCAGAGAGAGGAGAGCGGTGGAGAAGGTTGGGGGGTTGGGGGGTGGGGAGGACTCGCTACCAAATCAATCTGATTACATAGAGTTGAACTAAAGTGACATTCACCTACTTTTGACTTTTATCCCTGGAAAACAGAGAATTGTTGATTTAGCACAAAAAACATCAGCAGTTTATAACCTAGCCTAAGTACAACTAGGGGGAGTTTTTGCTAACAGTTGCGAATATTATTTAAGCTCCACCACCTCAGCTAATTGTCTCTTTTTCCTTTCATTTTTATTCTTCCCAAATTTGCATTGATGCCACCAAGTTCAAATGAACATTTCTTGTTCACTGGTGTTTTCTTTAAGCCCCGCCCCCTTGCCTGATTGACTGTTCTGTGATCATCTATATCCGTTTATGCTGAAACCACACTGATATGCCTGACAGCTCATTGGACTTGAGCTTCCTATTGGTTGGTGATATCTTTAAGCCCCTCCCCATTTCCTGATTGGTTGTGTTTTGATTATCTACTTCTATTGATTTCAAAGTCACACTCACTTGCTGGGCTCTACAGAGTTCCATTGATTGGTGATGCCATCTAAGCCCCTCTGCCTCCCTTGGGTAGCTATTTCTCAATTATCTATATTTATTGATTCTGGAATCAGGTTGAGATGCTTGCTTTTGATTGGTGATTTAATTCAAGCACCTCCCGCTTTCTTGATAAATCTATTTTTTCTTTTGATTGTCTGTATCTGTTTATCCCAAAGTTCCAGTAAAGTTCCACTAACTAGGAGTGGAATGCAAATCATATACAATCAACGATGATACAATTACGTCAAATATGGATGTAATAATAACAACAACAACAACAACAATAATGACAGCTTTATTTGTATAGCACTTTTCAATACAAATAAAGTGCTGAAGGGCAAAAACCAAACATACATAAAACTGCAGTCATGTTCACACAATTAAGAGTTTAAAAGTTCATTTACAATAATGAATTAGTTAAAATTGCAGTCATAAGGCAATTTCTGATCATAATGTCAAGCATACAAAAATAAATAGATAAATGTACAATAAATAAATAAATAAATACGTAAATAAGGGAACAGAAGTGACATGAGTAAAAGTTTCTAAAATAACATATCACATAATAATATAACAGTCAGACTTGTGAAATGTGAACTATGTGGATTCAGCTCTAAATTATGCCCATATTCAATGTAATAACTATGATAATACGCAGCACTTCACCTATACCATAATTGTGTCCTCATGGTGAATGCAAAAATTTAAACGCTAACAGTAAGTGATGGGAGCAGGTTGCATTGTTTTAAGTTACTGGTAAACTGGCTTTTGTGTTTTCTTTCATAGAGCTCAATAGGTTGCTGTTTATCATGAATTACATGCTTGTTTTGTTTTTAAAGCAGTGGCTTTTGCATATTTTTGTTGGAAAGGCCTTGGGCTAAATTATCTTTCAAATAAAGCATGAAATGTTGGCAGCTTAACATCTTTCCATGATGGTAGGCTGCAAAGAAATCCACACAACGTTCAAACAAAGAACAAACAAACTCTTAAACAAAGCTTCAACTTGTAATAATATATACAAGCTATGTTTATTGCATTGAAGATATTTTTGCATTCTAAACATGATTCAATGAGCTATTGATAATGGTTGGAAATATAGGAAATCCATGCATGCATGTGCATATTTATACACCAAATGTATTATTATACATTTATTTAGTATATGTACCCGTATATCAGATGTAAATTAAATATGCATCAGTCAATATGTTTAATTGATGCATATATACTCAAAAAAACAAAACAAAACAAACAAACAAAAAAAACAAAAACAGATTGGATCGCATTTGTTGCCACAAAAAAGTGCTTACACTGTAGCAGTGCAATAACCCCTTCACTGTTTAAAATATAATACTTTCACCCACAGATTACTGACCTATTAGTCAATCTGGTTGGGCAACAGCTGGCTGAAAGTCCAGACACAATGAAGTCATGTACAGGGTATCAGTGTATCATAAACCATAATGATCACTCAGAGCCATATTGTTCTCCAACTTTTATCAGCAACTAACAGATAGCAATTTAGACCAAACCTGGAAAAAAAAGGTCACGTATAGAAACCTTACATGAAGAAAGACTAAAGTTTTCTCACGTCCTGCACAGCACCTGCATGCAAGCATCCAAGTCAAGTCAAATTAAATTTATGAATGTAGCCCTTAATCAATCTTATAGTCTCAAAGGGCTTAAACAATAAATGATCAGGCAGGAATCGAACCCAGGCTGCCGCACTCAGTATAGTAGGAGGTACACGTTCGACACTGTGATCCACCCAACACATTTTTTTTCTACTGTGGAAAACAATAAATACGGTCTCCCCTTAAAAGCCAACGGGACCCAACCCAACCTCCAAAGGAAACATGCTGAAGAGTTTCTGTGTTGTATACTGCACAGCAAATAAGGCTAAAAATCCCGACTTATAATTTTTTTGGATGTCAAACTCAAACAGCTACCCTAAAAACTGTGTTGTTTGCAGTGACAAGACAGTAAAGGATTCCTGTGATCCTATAGGAAATGCTGTGAAATGCTATAGGACTAATAATGCGTGCAAAATTTTTCCATCTGTTTAACCTCACAAGGTCAAAAGCCATGTGACCAAGAGAAAGGTCATTTATGACTTTATACTGTATTTGTGTTTAATAGTAACCATATGCATATCTTTTACCAATTCACTGATATGGCCATTCTAAATATTCCCTATGTACCAGCATTGGGCCCAAACTTGGGCCTTACCTTCTGACCTTTGACCTTTGACCGATTCTTCTCAAAATGGAATCAATCGAGTTTGGTACAAATTGGATCATGTTTGAGTTATGCTTTACACACACACACACACACACACACACACACACACACACACATGAAAAAAAACGAAAAAAAATAAATAAATAAAATTGGGAACAACGCCCTATATAGAGTCGAACCGCAGCTCATTAGAGTCCCACCGAAGTCAGTGTCACTGACTTACTAGCATTAGCATTACACTACAAACCTAGCTACCTTATGATCACCAAATGTCCAAAGGCTAAACGCTACAGGTGTCAAAT
This sequence comes from Neoniphon sammara, assembly GCA_900302535.1. NCBI lineage: Eukaryota > Metazoa > Chordata > Actinopteri > Holocentriformes > Holocentridae > Neoniphon > Neoniphon sammara. Next base: position 16,092 of record OMKZ01034976.1, on the reverse strand, counting down.
CATCAGTTTATATAGTATTATCTATCTGGCTACCTAAAACAAACCCTGACCTTGATTACTGAGGTGTAAAAAGACATTGACCTGCTGATTCAATGAGGAAGCAGAACAAAAACATCTGGGAATGTCACTCTGGCCCATCATTTGCTCAAGATGACGACATATCTTCTTTTTCTTGGGTTGTCAACTTAGTTAATTTCCATATTAGCAAGCTAGCTTATAATTACTAGCCACGCCCCCAATCTAAGACTGGGTTAGGATTCCATCAATGCTATCATGCTAACACTAGTGATTAGGAACTCATACCACCTTGTGTCAATAAGTCCGCACTATCCCCTTTCAATTTCTGGATAATTAGATTTTAATGGTTTTATTGTATTGTTCATGTGTCAAGAGAGTTTTAACATTTTGTTTTATTGCCTGTTTCTCTTCCTTATCCGTGAGTGACAGAATATGGTTGGAAAATAGCAGGCATAAATTTCAATACCATGATGTTAGTTGTATGAGGTTCAAGCACTAGAAAAGGGATTAGTCATAACGCAGGATGCAGCACACCCCTTCATACTATATGAACTGTTGGCCTCAGGTAGGCAGCACAGGGAGCCACAGCTTCATACAAACTGTGCCCAGAGGTCTGCTGAGCCTGTCAGTATTACATTTATGAACAGTTAGAATATGATATTTATTTAGGCTACTTGTAATACTGCCAAGCCTGAGAAGAGGGCCCTTAGGAGTATGATGTAATGTAGGATTTTATTATATATAGCTTATTTACTATTTATTTACTTTTAACCTAAATGTTTTTACATTTTGTTTTCATTTCATCCTTTTTATCACTATTTGATTTTGCTATTTTAAGCTTTCACCAATTTTTCCATTTTTTTATTGGTCTTAATCTTGCCTGCAGTGTTTCCTCGGTCCTAAATGTCAAGATTTATCATGGTGTTTCCTCTGTTTTCTTATGTTTGTGTTTTACTGAGTGATTTATTACAGCTTCCTCTGTTTTTTATTTTATTTATTTATTTATTTATTTACATTTTATTACGTTTTGTTGTGTGAAGCACTTTGAGTTACGTTTGTTTGTACGAAGAGTGCTATATAAATAAAGTCTGATTGATTGGTTTTTGTGCTCTTTTTTTGTGCTGACTGGCAACAGGTACACAATAAATAAAGGGGCAATAAAGGTTTTCATCATAATCTAAACTTTCTTTATCTGTGATAAAGGGCATTTAAACACATGCCACTTATCTTACATCTGAACTTATCTCCACTGGCTGAACACAGCCCTTACTGTATCTTGTGCTGCTCAAGTTACCTCATCTATTCTTTATGGTCTTGTTACTTCTAAGAATCTAGATATATTATAAACAAACATTTCCAGCAGTGGGATATATTCAAGCTTACCAAGTGCAACTTTGCATGTTGGTGCTCCAAAGGCCAGCGGGAGGTAACTGTTCTAAGGATTTGAGCTTCAGTACCCAGAAGTCATGTAATGTGCTTGTTTTTACTTTTTACTGTTGATTTGACACTTCATGTGGGTGGAGAAGTGTCCATACCCGAGATGAGAACTTCATTTAAGCAAATAAAGTGAATCTGCAGTGTCTCAGTTCAGGGTAATGTTCTGCTCTCCTCTGTTGCAGCTCCACTTTCTGCTTTAGGCAAACAGAACAGCTGGATTTGTACCGAGAAATCCTGCCTACTTTAAAAAAAAAAAAAAGGTCCAGCAGGACATTGTGCTCAGGAGGTGTTGAAGGGTCACAAAGTAACACAAATTATGCTACACATTGTTAAATAATTCATTAATATATATTTCAGAAGGTACACCGATCAATATTGAAAGTCTGTCCAAGAATGCACCATCAAAAGTAAGAGAACAGGAATATAGAACAATGTAGGTTAGAAAAAATAGAATTAAAATCTCATAAAAGCTAAGTGTTGAATGTATACAACTTTATAAACTGTGACAGAAACATTGCAACTTGCTAAACTTCCAGATGTTGTGTGTTTATTACATTTGTAATTGTCTTGTATTTTGCTTTTCGCTGGTGCATTGCCAAGCTGAAATTTATTAGAAAGACTGTTAATGCTTTTTTTTTTGCAGAACTGTTGCGTATATTTTTCTTAGCAATACATTCCACCAGCAGCATTACAGACTGAACTGTTTACAGCATGCAAATGTACACTTCATGTTTTCAACACACACACACACACACACACACACACACACACAGAGACACACACACGCAGACAATCTCCATTTCCAGAGTGATTCATCCCTTTATATTTACAAAAGCAACTTATGGAGCCACACTGTTTGCTTGAAATGTAAATTTCATTATCCATCAACCTCTGAAATGTTCCTCTGCACTTTTCTTCACAGCGCTGTGTGTGTATAAGAGCAATCATATTTAAACACAATCACATTAAAGCAAATAATAATCTTAATGTGATTTTATGATGCTGGAATAATCAGTATTACATGATTAAATTCAATCAGAATTGTAGCAGTTTAACACTAGAAAGGCCAGATTTTGGTGGTCCAAGTCCATGAAATCATCAACTCAAGAAGGTAAATAAAGTTATGGGTGCTATTTCTGAGCATGATTTTGAATCTGAGACACTGTTTTGTGCAGAAGTGAGGTCTAGGAAAGAATATTCTGAAAACTGACATGTTTAAACTCTGAAATTCAAAAACAACTTCACTTGATTTGTAGTGTTTGTAAGAGTTCAGCTGTGCACTGTGTATTTATAGGCAGTGTAAAATTAGGCCTTCAGATGTCATTGTTGGAGAGTTTCTCAACCAATACACCCATGCCTAAATCATTTCTGCAATTAAAAAAAAATAAAATCCTAAAACACAAAGTCGAACCAAAGGAGCTTCTATAATCATGTAACAAACCTGTGAAGACTGTGGTGTGATATTGATGGATCAAGATAACTTTGATAAATTCTTTAAAGACTCAAGGATTACAAAAAAGCCTCAGGGCACCGTGTATATTTGTGTTATATCAGCAAATGTACACAATTTTCTATGCAATGTACACAAGTTGTGCAACTGACAGTGGTTGGTTGGCATCGGGTTCAACCCCCAAAACCAAAATCTATAATATGACATAACATGGATTCTCAAACATTTAAGGTTCAATAAGCATCTTATTAAACATTAATAAAGTATATCTCCCACTACATAAATAACTTTTTCAGATGGGCTAATTGGTTTCAAAAATATTGATTTTTCCTGCTTTTTTCATAAATATTTTGATGGCTAATGGATGATCCAGTATTTCATTATATCATACAATTATAAAAAAGAAAGGAGAAAATATATCCTCAACCTGAGCTGCATTAAGTGACACTGAATGGCACTCAAGCTCACTCTAGTATATCTAGAAATTGCAGTGCAATGAAATGCAAAGTAGTGCAAATATGATAAGCAAGTTGCAGGTTTTATAGCCCTGATGTCTATCAGCTTATCTTTAAGATTCTGCCACAAACTGTCAGTCACGTCTTTGTTGCTGCACTGAGCGCACAAAGCCTGCATATGTAAGAAATAACATTAATAAATCATTATCACATAGATTTTGAGAAACATCACCACAAACAAATGCCTTTAGTCTGGCTTCTAGTCTGCATTTAAATTGTGTGCCAGTGGGTTGGAATTTGTGGGAAATCTGCTGGATGGTGGAAAAAGTGAAAAGCCCATGGGAAAAATCTTTCCAAGGACATGTTTGTCCTCTTCAGAAGCCAAAGCCTTTGACTGAGCAGGCAATGGCACTATCACTATCAGTGCCAGTGGTGTGAGACTGAGGCTACCAGCTGTCTTCACAATGGTATGACTGGTTGATTTGATAATTCTATCACATCATCACAAATAATTTCATAATGACATATTGATGTTTAAGGATGTTACATTTGTAGGCTGGTGGGGCCAAAAAATACCTTGCAAAATACTTTTAGACGCAGCCATTTATTATTTCTAAAATACACACTGAAGCAGCAGTTTAGCCCGTGCCAAAACCTATCAAGAGAGAAAGCCATGGCTGTGAGACAGAAAAAAAAAGAGTGCAGTACAGTCTTTTGGGTAACGGGGGCAGTGCTGAGCACTTGTGAAAAAGAGTATAATATATGGTGGTCAGTGGGGCTAAATGCTATAAAATGATTACTACATTTAATTCTGAATTTTTATGGGTAACTGGACTATTACTGTAATTGTTACACAGCCCAATATTTATAATGAAAACATAATTTTAATCAGACATGGTTGGAAAATGATGGCAATTTCAGACAATTAAAGTGCTGTTTTTATGGAAAAGTCCCATTGACTGCTGCTCATTTGACTCTATTTAGCCCAGTTTTAGCGGTCCATGTAGCCCCTTGCAGATGGCCTCTCATATTCTTGTACGTTGAATACCCCCTGTCTAAAATTATCTCTGCTTTAGTTGATCATGGTCCTTATATTTGCAAGTATTTTGCACAATGCTTTTTGCACCATCGCCTTCCCATACATTTGTAACCTTTAATGCTGACATGAAATGCCAAGCTGAAAATGCACGGGCAGAAAATGATTAAATTGGTATCTTTTGGATAGCTAAAACTTCCCAATGCCATGTGCTCTCTCAGTATTGACAGAGGCCTATAGATCAGATCATCACAGGGGAGCATTGCCCTACTGTCTGCCAAAGGTAAAAACAAGCAGATCAATATTTCTGGAGCTGGTTTTACAGCTACAGTGCCTGCTTGTCGCTGCCCACTCTCTGTATGCAGAAGATTAAATGTACATGTGTGCAGAAGATTGTACATGTGTGCTGATATGATATGGAAGCAGGACACAGGTTTACCCACGTGCTGTGCATTATTACATACGATTTCAAAACATGCAGTGAAGAAGCATCTGAACTGGTTAATTGCCACCATGCTAAGACTGCATTTAGCCCATTCATGGCAATGTAAGGTGCAATGAAGCCAAGCATAAAAACAATTGCATACAGAAGGAATACTGTAATTGTTGGATTTTTTTTTTTTTTTTTTTTTGATGGGTTACATCTTGTACCTTACACTGCGTTAGGGGTACAAAGTCAAATGTGGATAATCTCTTATCACAATTTTTGGTATCCAGGATTAATAAGTGTTTAATTCTGCAGTACTGAAATGATTTTTATTCTTCATTTCCACTGAAAGTCTCTGTGTGAAATATCTTCTTCTTCTTCTTCTTCTTCTGCGCATGTATTTGTTTGCATTCACAAATTCTGTCATACAAATACAGTGCTGTTACTCCCCAATAACTAAGGAAATAAATTCATGACCTTCAAAGACATTTAGAAAGTCTTAATTTTAATTTTGACTTTATTGTCTTCAGATCAAACTTCAGTTCTTATCCTGCTTTTCAGTGACTTTTAGGAACTCTTATTCAGTTGTACAAATCAAACCTCACAGTATTTGTCTGGTATTCAGCCTGTCAGTCAGCTGAGAGCCAGATACTGAGGCTAAACTTTGTGAGTTGCTGCAGGTCAGCAGAAGAGAGCCTGTTCTGTTCAGAGTCGATGTTTGATTAAACATGAGAGCATTGTTTGATCAGTAATATTTGATAGAATCATGTTGGCAAATCAAAACAAACAATAAAAACCTATTTATAAAGTCATTTCTACGAAACACATTTGGCACAGAGTGCTTTGCAAGGTAACAAAAGGGCATAAAATTTAGTTTAACAGCAAAAGAGCACACACACACACATACACACACACACACACACGCGCGCACACACACACACACACACACACAACAGATCTGTGTGTGCAGGTGTATATGGTGATAAACAACCTATCTGTGGCGTAGGGGCAACACTATAATAACAAGCTGTGTGTAAAGAAATGTCCCAACATATACACCCTTAGTAAAACTCTTAGTTATTGGCTGGGTGGAGACTGTGCCCACAAACACATCAAGGATAAATAAACAGACCTATCTCTGTTCACATAAATGGGTGAGCCTTCAAACCTGATCAATTAACAGTGTCACTAACAGAGGACAGGGGGGGCTGTTAGTGACCTCTAGTGGATCATCAAGTTTCTGCAGAAAAATGCAGAGGTCCCTCTCCTATTATCTTCCACTGTAAAACAGTTAATAATGTACTGAGTGTTTCAAGCTCGAAGATATCAGGTTCAGCAACCCTTCTGTCATGCTGAAGTGTCCTTGAGCAAGACATATCAGTTCTCTGCCTAAAATGCAACTGTAAATGTACTGTGCTGTATAATTCTGTAACTAAAGCCATAAAAACAAAGAAAGAAGATTCAAATTTGATGTTAATGGTATAGCCTTAAGAGGACATAGTATTGACTTAATGTATTAAACTAAAAATCTTGAAGCTGGCAGTTTACATGAGTTTATTTAAAGTAGGTCTATCCATAGTTTAAGCAAGTCTTTTTTATTCATGGAGAGATTTTCTGCATGGAGGCTAATATAGTTGATTAAAAACAAAATAAAATGGTCCAAGAGTGCTTCTGTTTGGGGGGAAATGGCGGTTGATGACAGAAATTCACAGAAAAGTCACTATAATATTCCTACAAGGGCTTGCAGTGTATTTATGGTACTCAGTAGTTAGTTTATAGTGGCCTTATCATACTTTATGACATTTTTTTCATTCCTTTTGATAGGACTGGACAATAAATCAGCATTATCATCTTTCACTGGCGTCCTATCGTGATGATGTAGTGATTTTGGGATATCATCATACATCATTCTAGTTTCTAAATAGATGATAAAGAAAAAAAAACTCTGACTAATGAGGTATGGAGGGAATATTATTTGAAAATGTCGGTTTTGTTTGACATCACACTTACCATTCAGTCCAATGGGATGAACATTCCTCTTTTTTTGACATGATTCTGCATATTTCAGCTATACCTTAATATATTGGTGTAGGCCTAAATAAATCCTTTTTAGTATCAAAATATTGATTTCAACCATATCACCCAGTCATGGTATAAAAAGTTTGACCTATAGTGGCTGCACATTATTATTTAGGCCTTAAATTTAGGAAAGGGTTACTATATTTTTGTAAGGGAATGCGTTCATCGCGTTTGCATTTTCCACGATGACACGGCTGAGTTGCAACTTGACAACAGAAATCCGAGCAACGTCAGACTATACCTACAAACGCTGACTCTAACCTCTCCTGTACTCACTCTGAGGAGAAACACCCCATGTGCTTGGAAACAGGTGTCAGGCTTCAGAGGGACACACAC
>OMKZ01034971.1:86457-97321 GCA_900302535.1 Neoniphon sammara | reverse complement strand
AGGTACAGAAACAGAAACAACAAAGCTGTAAATTCCTGGACTTTTCAGCCATGAAAAGTCTGTTCAGCCATGGCGGCTATCACTGCTCATGCTAACTACCCAGCTCTTCTTCTTCTTCTGTTTATTCCAAACAAACCGGAAATGTCAAATGCATCACTTCCTGTGACCAGACAAAGTATTTACAGCAGCAAACGTAAAAGATTTCGGACCAGCAAACAGGCTGAATCACTGCGGTGTTTTATCAGCTGCTGGTAGAGAGAAGCAAAGCAGACGTTTATTTATACAAAGATGTAGGTTACTTCTTACTGGGAAAAACCATAGTGTTTCTGCAATGGTTTCCAAACAAGGAAGTGGTTTCAAGCAGCAACAGGGTCTTTGCATCACCGTGCATAAACAGTGTTTACAGTCAACATGCCAGTGTGCGTGTGTCTGCAGGAAGCTTTCCATTTTGCAACGCTGTGAGGACATCAGCTGCTGCGAGAGCCACGGAGTCAAAGGCTTCAGAGTCTCCCTCATCACCTTTGTTGACTGCAAAAATAAAATTCATAACAAGTCATTCAGTCTCATCTTGTTTTTCTTCCAATAAGGTCAATAATCTGCCAGTGGGATAAGATAATCCACTTGTTTCCAATAATCCACTTGTTTCCAATGCTAATCAACTTGTTTCCAGAATTTTCTTGAATCAAGTGTCATTTTCTTGATCCTAGTGGGCTGATCTGCCTTATTCTGCCTTGTTCCAACAGATTTCTTCTTATATTATATTAAATATTCAAGTGAAACTGCATTGGAAACCAGTGGGATTATTTCATCCCACTGTCAGACTTTTTTATCTTGTTGGAAGAAAAACAAGATTTGAACACTGAAGATGAGACTGAGTGACTCGTTTCGGTGGAGATTTTTATTCCACATAGCGGCTGACGCAGACCAGAGTCTCACTGCACGTAAACTTAGTTTGGTTAATTGTGTTTTTTTTTTAATCGATATGTTGATTTTTCCTCTGTGATCTTGCCCTGATATCGTCGAGCCAGCGGGGATTAAGTGGGTACATTACCGTTAACATCCCTATCAAGCACACTGGTACACCTAATCTCTCTGTGTCGCTGTCTGCTGAGCGGAGGGAGGGACAGAGACACTTTCTCACTTTCCACTGCCAAGAGGATTAACCAGTCTGACAAGGTTAACTTCACACACTCACCCAGTTTTAACACTATCCTCGCTGCAGCCCACATTTGTCAAAGTGCTGCACAACAAAGACAACCACTGACTTTTGGAAGTGTGCACCTGTGCATTTAAACACAAATACAAAGCAGGAAGCTTGCACAACTTTTGCATAATCATTATTAAGCAAATCCAGCTGGACTTTTGTCTTATTCTGGTGTGGCCGTGGCATCGACTCAGCACCCAGGCACTTATAAATTATTAATTTCTTCAACTGATACACGTGATACGACGTAATTTTGAATTAGAAAGAGCCATTTAATCTGTGTGCACGGGCAAATTTGACTTGAGAGCATCAAGTGAAATAAACTTCACCAAGCTGGCAACAGACCGCACTGTCACTTCCTTCCTTTATGCCATCTTGATAAAAAAAGAAAAAGAAAAAAAAAAACACCAAAAGATGATAAACATGCACCACACTCAGCTTTCTTCTAAGTCCTTAAGTTAATATCCAGAAACAGAGGTCACACAAATCCAATTTAAAGCTTAATTTAGTTAACAGAACATCCTCAAATATGTGCAGTGCAACAAACAAGCATGCTGAAAGTGGAAATTGATTCCAAGGTGGAAGCAACAACCCAAAAGTCTAGCATCTTTGTCAAGAAAACCCACGTTTAAGCGAGATGAAACGGGCAGTCGAGCAGAAATATCCCATTTATCAGCAGTGCAGCGACGGGACGCTTTAAAACCAGAAACGCCCCAACGCAGTACAACATGTCCCACCCTGACACCAGGTCTTGCATCAGCCGAACACCTGAGAGGCAAAATTCCAGCACATCCACTTTTTTTTTTTTTTTTTTTGTGTCCATCTGTCTTGTGATGATGAACGTGCAACACACCCTGCTGCACAGTTAGAAAGCTCAACACTGAAGTCATGAGGATATTAGATTCAGAAGAACAACATAAAGATCACTTCAAAATATTACACTCAGGAGAAGAACTGACCGTGTAATATAATGCTGATTTGTAAGAGGAGAGCTGATAACTTCAGTAGCAGTTTAACTTTCATGCAGCAGTCACTTTCTCTGAGCAAAAGTCTGCTATTTCTTAAGGATGAAATCAGATTTTTCACTGAAACTCAAATTATTTCAGGAATTATTTTAAGGGCAAAGCAGGCATACTCACTCACTGAAAAGCTCCTTAAAAAAGAGGCTCCAAGACTTTCCCTTTTTTTGGTTTTTGAGGGTTTTTTTTAAAAGAGAGGACAAGGCAACTAGAATGGGCGAGGAGCTGCAGCTGTTTTGTAACTCAGGTGAGAAGTGAGGCTTTTAAAAGGGAAGAGGGAGGGCCGACCTCCACCAATGAGGAGGTCAGGCTCCGCCCCCTCTGAGCACACTCCTAAACCCCCAAACACACACACACACACACACAGTACATACACACATACCAAGTCTGCCTCAACAGAGGACAAAAAGGCCAAAGGGGGGACAGTAGCAGAGAAATAAACAGAAGAAAAAAAAGAAATTCAATGTGAACTCGTGAAACAAAGGCAGAAATTAAGAGATTTACTGCAGTTTGACTGCAAATTAAAAAAAAACTAGGAATTAAAAACAAAAAATGGCAGTGATTACTGGTTTCCTCTTCATGTTTCACTCTAGATCTCTACTTGAGAAATCAAGTAGAGATCTAGAGTGAGACAAGCCGGTTTGAGCAAGAGAGAGGAGGAAGGGAAGCCTGACAGGGTAAAAATGCTAAGAAGGTGAGGGGCGAGAGAGGTAGAGAAAGACAGGAAGAGAGAGAAAGAGAGATAGAGATAGATAGATAGAGAGAGAGAGAGACAGAGAGAGAGAGACTCTAACACAAAAAATGTGTGTTAATGAAGAGGAATCTAAAACTATCTTTGACTCTGCAGACATTTAACCCTCTGAACCCTGAACATTGCCTTTATTTCTTTTTTATAAATACTTCAAAATGCCTACTTGGCCCATTACGATGCATTATTTTTTTTTTGTTGGAAAGTGCAGACTCATCTAAACACAACATACACACACACACACACACACACACACACACACATATTGTATATATCCTGGCAGACATACCATACCATGCCATGCTCTCTCTTTCTCACTCTCTGTCACTCACTCACTCTCTCTCTCTCTGTTGTTCATATACGCATATCTCTGCTTTTTTTACTCAAATTACAGCCCAATTTTTAAGATTATTTTTTTGGCATTTCTGTTTCTGCTTTATTGGACAGTCACAATAGAGAGAGACAAGAAAGACAGGGCAGAGAGAGGGGACGACATGCAACAAGAGCCCAGGTTCAATTCTGGTCTGGCTGCGACAAGTACTGGCCTTATTGGTACATGGTACATACACGCTCTACCAGGTGAAACACCAGAGCGTCTCCCCAAACATTATTCTTATCCTGAGATAGAAGACATTTGAAAATAAATTCATGACATCAAATAATAGTTGTCCTTTATGACCTGCACAGATTAGAAGTGGTGTTCTGTGAGAGAAATGTATTTATTTGTTTATTTATTTGCTCATTCATTCATTCACTATAAACCCCTGCCTCTGTGATACAGTATGGAGTTTAGTAGTAAAAATAAATAAAAAAATAAATAAAAAGATCTAAAATATATAATGTATTTCTCTCACTGTACACATTACTCAGTGTCAGTTTGCTCTGAGATGGGCATGTTACTTCCTGTCTCTTCCACTCCTACCACTTTGCTCTTGGTCAGTCCTGAGAACAGATTCAGGCCATGTACATATTAATGCTCGCAGACTCCTTCACAGTAGCTGCACTAAGGACAGGAGATCATCAGTCTTACAACATGGTTTGCAAATTTCTCAATGACCTCCTTCGGCTGGAGGCACTTAAATATATCCCAGTGGCTAATCTATCTTGTGCAGTCAAGTCCATTTACTTTTCACTGGATCATTTAAAAAGTTTCAGATGTGGAGTTTTTTATGTTGCATTCTGATCAAACACTTTGCATTCTGTGACTTATCAATACTTTACCAAAACTTTACCTAAAATTATTTTAACCCTAAACCAAACTTGAACCATAAACCAAATTTCTAAACCATTTCCACTGAGCCACTGTGTCCCGATCTGCTGATTTACTTATTTAGTTATCATGGTGAAAGAGATAAAGAGAAGTAGTGAAATTTACATAGATTTTACCATAAATTTAGCCATAAATATTCAGTGATACAACTGGAAAGTGCTCTTGCTGGATAAATAAGCTGATATACGCTTAGTAGTAAAGCGAACAAAGAGCAGCGGCTAAATTGTCAGGAGCCATTAGAGTCAAAGCCACTCTGTTTTCCCCAGACAGTGCTCGCTGAAAGATGTAACAACATCATGGAAGATATAGATACTTGTCCTACCACTTGTGTCCTCTCAACTGAGCAGCAGTGATACATGTTAAGGATGAGTTTGGGCAATCTAGTCTCTCTGCACATTACTGAGCTTGGGTTTGTAAGAACCATCCTCATAATGTGCCTTTTTATTCATCTCCAGTAAAAAGGCAATATGAGAGCAAAGAATATATGATAGCGTTGCAATTATTTATCCTAGGCAAAATGGTGATCTATAAATGCTATGATGCTGTGGCAGCTTTTTCAAGTATTCTTAAGTATATCAATTACTGGCATGTCTAATGCTTTAGGTTTTGATGAGGGGAAAAAAAGCTTTTGCAAAGCAAATTCTATCCGTTGTAAGTCACTGTCCTTTCATCCTATCAACCTTATTAATTAAGGATAGAATATAAATTTAAATAAATATTTCATGGTCTCAAACTACAACTAAAACTCATACATACAGGTAAAAAAATATCAAATTTACAACAAAGAGAGGACAAAGTGAAGACCTAATGCATCACAGTTAAGCATCTTGCAGAGGTGGTAGGACAAGCTTTCTGAGAATTTTTGGCTGTTGAGAGGCTGCTAAGTTGTTGATGTAGTATGAAACAGCATATAATCCACAAAGCTCCATACATACGTGTAGCTTTTGAGGGTTGAACATTTCACAAACACATTAGAGCTCAGTTCAAATTAAGTCTTTTATAGAGGAAGGACAGATGGAGCACACCATCTGTGAGTTCATTTGTTCAGCATTTTGTTTACCTGCTTCCTCTTATTCAGGGTCACTGGGGGCTCAGGCCTATGCCAGCATTCAACACAAAGAAAGAAAGAAAGAAAAAAGAAAGAAAGAAAGAAAGAAAGAAAGAAAGAATCACTAGCATTAACTAGCTTAGTGCCTCACCTTCTGTGTTTTAGCAAAGACAGATGGCTCCCATGACGCCACAACCGCACCCAGTTTGATAGAAAATATATTTAAAAAGATGAAGTCGATAACATATATATATAATATGTTATAATAAATTAGCTTTGTGATTTTATCACTGTTGTGGTTTCACATAGTTAAAGGGCAGCCAAAAAAAATGAGGTATTGGACATGATCCAGGAGCCCTGAAATAATGGCAACACTTCAGTGGTTTATGGACAAATTAGAGTATCCATGTACAACTGATTTGCATGTCTTTGGACTGCAGGAGAAAAACCACTCAAACAAGGAGAACATGCAAACCCCCGGTTGAGTCTAGGGAATCGAACCCAGATTTTTGTTGCGAGGTGGCAGGCAACAGTGCTGCCCACTTATCTGTGAGTTGTTCTCTTAATGGGGTGGTAAAAGTTAAAAAATGGGTATTATTTAGTGTTATTCTTGAGTACTATCTTCATCACCCTGATTTGTGAGTTCCTAAAAGTCAATAACTATAATAAAATTGAGTTTTACGCGCTGCATTTTATACAGTAATACTGGGCTGGGTGGGCTTTAGTATTCCTGACATTGTTTTGACCCTTCTAAAACAATATATTGGCAAATGTTTTCATAACTAATATTGATTTAGAGCTCAGTTGCTAAAACTTTCTCTTTGGAGGCCTGTTGCAGTAGAGTTGATGTAAGAAAATCCACATCTGATGTCATAAAGTTCCATATTAGATTGAAGCACTTTGCTAGCCCTCGCCTCCTCTGACATAATGTTAGATTGATAAAACAATCCTCCGTAAAAAGGGGCATTTATATCCAGGAGCAGCACAAAATCTGCTATGAGCTAACAGTTACTGTTACTACTGTTTGATGAGCCAAGCAGAGGATAAAATGTGCAGTTGAAGACTCAATCACACTTTTACATGCGAAAGTAGCTTTTAACCGACCATTAACCGATCATTTGACTCAGAAGAAATCAAACGATAGGCCTCTCTCTGCATAGAAAGGACTTCAGATTCTTGCTGTTTCACAATGATGGCAATAAAAAAGAAGAAGAAGAAGAAGAAGAAGAGGAAGAAGAAGAAGAAGAAAACCATTCCCTTTAAAGTGCATAACAGTTGGTAAATGGGAACTCGAGATCCTATTCATTTTTGACACAGGCAAAAAAATAAGAGGAACTGTACTTGATCCATGAGCTCCGAAATGATGACAACACTTAGGTGGTTTATGGGCAAATTAGAGTATCCAAGCACACCTGACTTGCATGTGTTTGGACTGCAAGAGGAGGCCAAAAAGAATGTGCTCCTCTACTGGAAGGGCAAAAATACCAAGGCTTTGATGAGAAGGGTAGCTTTTTTGGTGGACATCCAAGGACACATTTCATTGGTGTGTATTGGAAATGATGTGGTTCAACTTCTTTAAGTGAGAGAGTAAAAGAACACAAAAAAACTCATCGTCTATGTCCTGTCGTACATTTTCCACCTGAACACAGTATGAGAGATTACCTACAGTGTAATGGTAGAAAACTGGATAGGTTTTATTGGATGGGTTTTACTCAAAGAAAAATGCCATTTCCTCACTTTATTCTGTTTGTCTGCTTACAGAAAAAAGCTGCTGTAATATTTAAGTCCATTTATTTGTCAGTGCTTTTGAATCAAATGTGCTTACCTTGAACACAAAGCCCAGCAAAATCTAGGAGGTTCAGCAAGTGGCTTAGGGTGAGACTAAACAGACAGGTGCAGGTAGAGAACTTCTTTTTTCCACAATTGTTCTGTTCAGCCTGAGATGAGCTGAGGAGGTATGCAAAAAAATGTTTTCCATTATATTGTAGAAATATATGGGCCATAATTGGAGTCTCCTTTTTAGCCTTGTTTTAAGCAAGGAAACACTGCTGAGGGTCTGCGGAGTTGTCTCTTGAGGCTTTAAATGTTTCTAACTGAAAGACTCTATTGTCAAGTTTTAATTTTAAACAATTGTTCTTTCTGTTGCAGTTACATGCACTGACTATTACCCACTATTTGTAAGCAGATGTCAAGCTTTTCTCCATGGCAGCCAGTGGGTGCATTAGGAGGGTTTTCCCTTCAAATTGGTGTGGCACAAATGCTTGAATTAGTTTGAAGTGAGCTACTTTTGTGCGAGGAAATGATACTGGTAAGAAGACTCAGATTTGTAATTTCCAGTGGTAACTCTTCCTTTACTTAACTCTTTGAGTCTCCTTCTACGTGTCATATCTTTTCACAGCTTCTTTCTTTAACAAGACCAGTGGAGAAACATGTCTTTTTTTTATAGCATAAACTATGATTAATTAAACTGCTTGTACCTGTATCTGCTTAAATGGCTCGTCTTTACTGCTGGATTCATTTAAAAGTTAATGTACTAATTAAAGGTGGTGAAACACAGGAAGAGGTTCTGACCTAACCCCAGGTTATACGTGCAACTGCTGAGTCAAAAGCAAATTTAAATTATTCCTTAAAACCACTGATACTATTTGCAATGGGAGTGGTTAGCATGGAGTGCACTGTTGAAATGATACTAATTTTGAATTTGATGCCAAAATTAACCTTAATAACAAAAAAATTGGTAGTACTAAAATACCTTGGCAAACAAGAAAGACCATTGATGTTAAAGAACCGCTGTGCTTTATTCTAACAAAAACTAGCACTGGAGTGCAGCATCATTTTAACATCAATATCAATAAGTTCAAGTTTATTTAGAGCCCTTAATTGCTGTTAAAGTCTCAAAGAGCTTTACAAGTTCACTGTTTATAGAAAACAGCATCCCCTGACCTGAACTCTCAACAACTTTATAAATATTCACTCTTGGCCATGAGAAACATATCTTAAAAAGGGATTTCTTATACATGTGCAGGTAAATTAAACCCACAGTGGGCCTCTGTCTGCTGTCACATCATGCCCCATGATGCCTTGCATGTAGTGTTTTAGCAATGTGTTAGGCTTAGCTAATACTGCTTTCCGGTATATGTTTTAGCATATTGTAATTCTGTACAGTAGATGACCAACAAAAAAAGCAGTGATATAACTACTGTTATATCACTGCTCATACATTGTTTTGTGTGGGCTACTGACCCATTTCTTTGCATGAACCTTTGATAAAAACCCCACTCCCAATAAAGACGTAATGTCTGTAGCCATGGAGACAGACTCACAGGGCTAGGAACCTCTTGGGACGAGCCGACTGGTGGGACAAAATGACTGTCCAGTGCAGATATTCATCCCTACAATGCTATGATTGCCATCCCATCATTTTCAGCTTGCATCCACGATCAGAGAAATCGTATTTGTTTGTAGATAGAAACAAAGTGGTATCAGCCCAGTGAAGCCCACTTGGGAAGCAGGAGATGGATGTGTTTTTACTAGTAGGCTATAGGCTACAAGTGACCGATTTCCATTATAATTACAACATAAATCACAACATAAAGGTTAGGCTCAATCAGCTGCTTTCCACTTTGTAAAACATAACTGCCACGATTGACACATTCTTTCATGACCCTTAAATACATTAAAAAAATACAGTGGCATGGGTGCTAGTCCAGTTTTGACTTGCAAGCAGAAAAACATAAAATTAACAGAACACAGCATTACTGTTTAGTCAACTTTGTGACAGACTGAGTATGCATGCAGCTTAGTTATAAGAATGATATAAGGAGCTGGGACCCATGCTAGCATGAGTGGGTGGCTATCAACTAAACCATTTGTATTCATTTTAACTGTCTACATAACAGATCCTTGCGTGCTGTGTGGAACTGTTTTTTCCCTGAACTCCTGTTGAGGCCTACATGTTGGTCACTGAGATGCTGTGCTAAGTTACTCATGTTACCCCACTTGACTTTGACAGCTTTGTAAGAACTTTTACTCAGGGGTTTTGAAGTCAGTTGGGTGTTTGTCTTTGTCAGCTCTGTAAGGGGAATAGTTCCATATTTCGCTCCTGGTGCCACTTTTGTCAAACACTTTAGGTGGACTGGGATTCAGCTCAAGACTTGTTTGACGTTGTTGCCATGTTTTCAGCTATTTGACAGCTGAATTTTGTACTGATGGCAGCAGTCCAACATCAAGAGCCAGACTGTGGTCCTGTCTGGTCCAATCCTTCATCTTCTTCTTTTCACTAATCCAATCCATGAGCCATCTTCACATATGCACCCTCTGTTCGTGACGCTGAAATGGAATTTCAGCTTGCAGAGCATGTGGTTTAAGTATTGAACATGTATAAAATATTGAATTCACTCTTTTGAATCAGTATCAGAAATTTTGGTAACCAAATACCAGCAGTCAAAGCACAGCCTCTACCAGAATGAACCGAGCCGATACTAAAATGGCAAAACTGACCTCTTGAGCATTTTCAGAGCATATCTAAATTATGAACTTCAAATAAATTAATTGTTTTAGGTGCAAGACTTATTAGGTAAGTACATCTTAAAGCCTATGGCGTAGAAACCCATATGGAAGTTATGTTGTGCAGGGTAAAGAGAAAGCTACTGCTAGCTACAGAAGGTGAAAAAAAAATCAACAATTCTAGGCGAAAAAAGAAATCAACTCTTCTGGTATTACCATTAAAGGAGCACACCCCTTTTAGATTTAACAGATTTTATTACACTTTCATGCCATGGCCTCTGTGATAATTTGATTCTGAATGGCAGGGAGGGGTGTTGATTAATTTCAGATAACTGTATGGCTGTGACGAGGAGCCTTATCACTGTTTTATATTAGTGCACCACTGAGATGTGAACTTTTCATCGAGCCATTTGGCTGATGCACTCTGCATTAAATACTGTGGAGCAACATTTATAAAAAAATGATGAAAATGATTCTATTGAGCAAATACCTACCTTACAATTGGACATAAAACAAAGTTGGTGTTTGTAAGTGCAACATTTATTCAGTTTGGAATACACATAACATGTACAACACTAGATGAGTGCAGATCTTTGCCAGGCGTGTGTGGGGACACACTGTCTATATAAAGTAGATTGTTGATAGTGGGGTTTTCCATTATGGTTTTGATCTTGTCCCTCAGCCAAAGACCCGAGAAGATTAGGCAAATTAGTTCGCTGACATATGAAACAGCGGCGGCTGTTTTACACTTCATTTTTACAGTTGTGAGGTATCAGGCTGTTTAACCTATTTTAACCTATTTTAACCCCTGCTTTTTAACTTCTCACAGTGTTGTTCTCCTGTGTGTCTGCTCTGTGTTCTCTTGACTGTCTTTGTCAGCAGTGTGTTTTATAAACTCGCCCAGAAAACGCAATGCACCTCCTGGATTTTTTCACCTGTGATCAGCGCAAACACGGCCACAATAGAATAAAAAAATAGCCTTTTAGGCTGATAGGCCCAGTAGTGTGCAAATAGAGGGAGAGGGAGAGAGAAGCAGTGGTCCAGTGAGCTAGACAATGAATGGAGTGAG